>DWMZ01000638.1:0-20668 GCA_018249855.1 Eueides tales michaeli | reverse complement strand
CAATAAATCTATTGAAAAGATAATAAAAACAAAACGGTGAACGAAGTCTCGCAACCAGTTTCTCTGAGACTATTTCTTTTAAAGCGAAAAATTAATGAAGTTCTACATAACTCATAAGTTAAGTAAATATTCTTCAACTATTTATTCACTCTCAATACCAATATTACCTGTTACTTAAATAAAACTTGATTCATCCCTAATCGAGAAAACAAGAATCTCTCGGACTCACTTAACTGTAACTTTACTTTTACATAGTTCTACGATGTTATTTTTTAATCATAATATATAATATTTTTTAACCACCGATGCAAATTTTCTTAATTTTATTGTTATAAGTATTTTGTTTATCTTTCTGTGGCACTGTAACTCCTTATTGAATGAACCTATTTGAATGCGGCGTTTTTAATCGAAATATTTCTACCTTACGGTTATTCTTAGCTACGTTTTATGAAAATCAAATTAGCAGTTTAAGCTCACAAGCATTTTTTCAAGGTAGGCTAGTGATAGTAAATTTAAAAACGTATAAAAATTTGAACGAAGCAAGATTTGAACCCACGCCTCTTGGAAACCTTCCAAGCGCTCTGACCATAGTAAAAATATTTAATAAATAGCATTCTATCTTGCCAAACAATAGTTCTAAGGAATTATCTTTGGGTAGCCGAAATTTGTAAAAATCTCCCTACAGAGATGCTAACAACATAAATAAGTTGTAACAAGCATATAAGAATTTCGACGGAGCTTGGTGAGAACGAATGGCTTAGTTGGTCAGAGCGCTTGGACGGTTTCCAAGAGGCGCGGGTTCAAATCCTGCTTCGTTCAAATTTTTATACGTTTTTAAATTTAGTATTTTTCATTCCTAAGTATGGAATAACACTTTAAAAATATAAAAAAAAGGGTAGTGATTTTTAGGGTGGGGGAATTTTTTTACTTTAAAATCTGTCATTAATTAGTTCTTTGCAATTCTTATCATATTAGATAAAATTATTATTTGATTAACAATAACGAGCTACTGCATTCCGCAGATAGCTATGAAGGCAGGCCTAGTTAAAACTTGCCGATCTCTAGTTTCTGTCTAAATTTCGGAGCATTATTCGTATAATGGCGGGCTTTAATCAGTTATTCACTTGTATTTTAATATTTTTTCAAATAGCGTGGGATAATTTTAAAAAGATGTTAAATGACGTTTGTGGATAACAAAGCAATAAATCAAGTTTGAAAATATTTATTTTAAATAATATTATTTGTGTGATATAAAATTTCTTTCTTTACATTTTTCTTCGAAAACGTACTTAAATAATCTTTACTTAATAATACAGAGTAAAAGAATTTGGTTTATTGAACGCTCTAATCTCAAGAATAAGTTAATCGAATTAAAATAATCTTTTTGTTGTCTTAATTTTGATCTATAAACATATCTTCTTAATTGCCAATTTATTGAAAATAACTATAGATTATATAAAACATAAACTGTACTATATACGTAATTATGATATAAAAGACTTTTTCACGAGTTACCTTGAAAGCACAACTAAAGAGTAGAACCAAAATTCAATTTAAGGGTTCAGAACTTAATTTCTGTTTGAAACTGTCAATCATATAGCTAAAGTAATTATAAAGTGTTTATTATTCTAGCTCGAGTAATAAACTCGTTGAGAGGCGTAAAGGAGGTCTTGGTAAAGTTTGTGAATAAAGTTTTTATATTAATGTCTTTGACGGTTCCACTACAATGGAGTGAGCGAGAAATTATTTGAATAAACACCCATTTTAGTTGAAATTTGGTTAATTATTTTGTAAATTGAAATATAAAACTCAATAAGAGGAGTGTTGTAAGTTCTGACCTGTCTGTCTGTGTGTCTGTATGTAGTACCTAAACTCCTGAATGAATGGAAGACGTACGATTTATTATTATTATTTTTTGTGTTTCTTTTCAGCTCTACGCTGTATCCCGTATACGGCAAGGTAGGTAAAGGGACCTTGGGGACCTAGTGTCAAATTTCCGATTTAAATGTGGAGTATTTTAATCAAAGCGGTTCTTTGCGGTGGTCATTAGATGTTTCATGAAATTGTATTAGCAGTTTAAGAGCTACAAGCACTTTATCGTTTTTTTAATAGCACTGCATATAAAATACGAGGCATATTGCGGCACAAACGTACGCCTATAAACGCGTCACGTTTTGGCTTTGATCCCTACTTAAAATAAATAAATATTTTCATTTCATCGCTCTGGTATTAAGTCAAAACGCGGCGTTGACTTTCACCAATCAGCACGCAATACTGAAAATTGTGAGAACGGATCTATATTAAAAAGAACGGAGTGTTTCAACCGTGGGTGGTTCATAAGGTCCTTCTGTCTGCGTTTGCTAGTACAGGATATAGTGGAAAGATAAAAATATATATTTATGATGATTATGTGGTCAAACTATGGTTGCCTCCAGCGGTGTGTGCCTGTTTGTTTTATTTACTTAATAGCGATTTCTTAGGTCTTCTTAGATACAACGGTTTACGCTTTCCTTCGCATGGAAAATAAGCTTTAAGTACCTAGTGCTTCTTCTCTAGATAACTCCTCTTTGAAATAATCTTCGATGAAGCAGCAGCGTTGAGTTGCGCACACGTCCCGTTAACATGTATTAATTTGCGGAGCTTAACTTTGGCCTTGGTCTAAAAGAATAGAGTAAATTAAAAATTAAACCTTTATTAAATTGAATAAATATATTATTATATTTCTTCAAACTTTTAAGCTCAGGTTCTAAATATCAAGGTATTTCTAAGCAAATTACGAATTTATATATTCTGAAAACATTTACTATGAATCTCAGTGTTTTAGTTATTCATAATGTACAAATTTTGAAGGAGGTCGGACAGTTTCTGAAGCATTTCTCGAAATATTTTACTTTTGAATAAGTTATAAGTGAAAAACCTATCACTCTTGGTTCAGGTTTAGGGAAATGAATCCTAAAAAGTAACTTATATAGATTTTAGTTTCACGATGTATCCCGCATATGTCAGGGCAGGCAGAAGGTACTTGGGAACCTTGTATTAAGACACTCAGTTCCGTTCCCAACTTTCTACCAAGTTTGAGACAGTGCGTGTTATGTGGCAGAACCCTTCGCCGCGTTTTGCCTTGTTACCAGAGCGAAGAAATGAAAATATTTAAATTTAAAATATTAAATATTTCATTTCCTCGTGAGGGGATTGAACCCACAGCCGGTCATGTTTACAGTCTTGTGTCTCTGCGCCACGAAAGGCCTTAAAATAAAATCCTGCATATTTCCAATACCAACTAACAATTGCTGAGTTATGTGCGTTCAACCAAACAAACTGTACATCTTTTCTATGGGTAGGGTACAATCTATCTTGAAATACCAAATGTCATATACATTTGCTAAGTCCACGTAAAAACAAATGATGAATAAGTCATATCGCCGACATGCGTAGTGCGAAGATCTCTAAAATATTCATATACACATCTTTGTGAACATTCGATATTTTATCTTTTAGGTGTATCAGAATGCTTTATAAAGTATTTTTGAGTCGTAAGAAACCTTCTATTGCTTTCAGTAAAAAAGTAGCAAGCAGTAAAGGAAAGCGAAATAGCGGAGTCTTAGTAATAGGATCCCCTTGGGTACCGAACTGTAAAATTCAAACAATTCGAAGTGTTTTATTATTATTTCCAGGAGCAAGCCAGTGGATCTACTGGTAGCAGGAAATAAAAAGAATTTACTTGTAAGTCGATCATGAAACTATCGTGATGTACATATGGAATCACTCCCATATCAAATGACGCTCTATTCTTTATACTGTAGGGTAATGAGAGGGACCCAAGTATTAACACATTCCCACGTTCCGCCAAGTTTTCATGATAGGTTGTATGGCCGAGTTCAAGTTTTCAACAGGATGTCTTCCTCTGGGAATTTAAAAACTATTTGTAAAAAATTGATTCAGCATCAAGCTAGGCCTTCTAAAGTTAAATAACTACTTTCATTTCAAATTCCAAAACAGTTCAAATTAACTTAATTTTATTACAATCCGAAAATAATACAAATACAAGAGATTTGATAAATTCCTCGAGCCTTTATCGGTAAAAAGTTTTCATAAAGCTTAGGCACTTTCCCTCAGACTCCAGGCCAAATCTTAATTAAACTTAGATATCCGATCCAAAGGAAATCGTTCATTCAGCTTTCTAAAGTTAAAATCTTTTCAGGAAACTCAATAACTTTAAAAGATTTTTCCTTTTTTGGTCTTTACATATAGTTTTTTCTTATTTCTTCTACAGATGAGTAAAAAAAGTACGTCAGGCCTCATTTTTATATTTACTTTCGTTCAACAGTAGTTAGTGCAAGCGTATAAAGTATAAATCTCTCAAAAGTAAGGCTATACTGCAACTACCGCTATATACGGTTATTGTAAATCATCGTGCCGCGGGGAGCCAGCTGTAATGCTATTCATTATGTTCGTACACGTGCCAACTTGTAATATGTGTGTTAAAATGAAAATTTTGTAATTTAAATATTTTATAGTTGTGTCATCTTTTTGGAAGTTCATCGATCGATTTTGGATTGAGGCAGATATATTTTTTAAAAATTTTAAGTTAGAGCGAATTATGCATGAGAGATTCGGAAAAGACTTTTGTTGCTTTGTTACGAGTATTTTTTTATTTGGCTTATGATTAATACTATTTGACTGCTTACAAACAATTTCCTTAAAAAAGTCTTTACTGTCTGAAATCCTTTTCTATATTATTCTCGTATATAAAAGGGTAAAGTATTAAGACACTTCCGATTCCAGCTTTGCTCCAAATATCTGAAGGTATCACGAATCGAATCGGTAATCGGTATCGAAAATCAAAAAATAGTAAACTAATATAAATTAATTTCTTAAATAATTTACATTTAACAAATTTAGTCAAGACCGAAAACTCATTAATTTTACAAAATTTGTTCATTAAATTTACAAAGCCCATACGGTTTCAAGTACGTTGTATACACTCGTAGTGCATGTCTTGAAAGCTTCGTACAGAGTTTCTAAGAGCTTTAGTTACTTATTTAAAATACACTATGAGATTTTTGTTGATAAATGAGGCCATCGTGGCTTAATGGAATAGCGTCATACTGTAAAGGGTACGGTAGTGGGTTCGATATACTCGTTTGTAAATAATACACACACACACACACACACATAAAATTAAAATTTTAAATGGTTTCCAAAGTTCTTATATCTCTGAAATTGCTAGTCCAATTTTCATAATACATAAGTAAGAACCAACGTGATGAATAAGGACTACTATTAAAGAACGTACCAAAATTAGTTTATTATTACAGGAACTACGGTGTACATAATTGTGAAAACATATTCTTAACACAAACTGAACGAAAACATATTCGAAACACAAATCTTTTTTTTTTTTGTTCGTCTGTCTAGGCTGTATCTGGGCTATATTTTTCAAATATGTCTTGTTCTAAAGATGGACGTGCATTATGGCGATATTTTTTTTAAAAGAAATAATTTAAATATTCTGCGGAAAGTGTCGGACGGAAAGGATTGTCCTAAGGTTCCTAAGTTCCATCTGGCTCCTTTATTAAGTGCAGGATACAGCGTGAACTTAAATCAAGCTAAAAACATTCCCAAGTTCCCTCTGACTACACCGCCTTTTATTATTGTGGTTTTCTTTTAATTTCCGCCTATTTACGTTTTAACGGGGTTACTTAGACTAGACTTTGACTATATGACGTGCATGAATTAATCGTTTAGCGGTATTTAATAGGTCCGTTCTTTAATATAGCTACAGCAATTCTACTTGTCTTTACTCAAAGCAAGGCTGGAAAAGTTAATCATTTATCGAGACACTAAATTTTAATCTAACTCAACCCAACTCTACACTTTTTTTAACGAAAGGTTGAATAAAAATATTTTATTTTTCAAAATGAGAATAGAACCCACAACACCCGCATACGATGAGTCGCTATTCCTCAAACTTAAATTCCTCAATCTATAATACAGTTTTTAACATTTTCAATGAAAATTACAAAGCTCCATCTAAAAGCTTGGTTTAAAATTTCCATTGCAGTCATACGATATATACACTTAACTTGCACAAATTAAGTTCTCCACATTTCGTATTCGAATACAAATACATTGTTGAAATAAGCTGGTTGTTACTGACTATGACAATACGAGTATAAAGACTTTAATTGTAATACGAAACTTATTTTTTTTAGTTTCACTTTTCTTCATTTTGCATATTTTATGGTAGGCAAAAAGACCTTAGTACTCAGACGAGTTTTGTTTCACTTGTACGGGGTGATACTGAAGACTGTGTTTCTTCAAGTTCTTCGAGGCAAAATCGAACTCAAAACTGTCAAGTTGACAGCGCTCTTACAGCCAATATTTGGCCTGAAATAGTATAGAATTTTAATGGTTACTTTGACTTTGACTTTTTTTTTTGAGATAACGTCTGATAAATCGATGAACGGCTGTCAGCATGAAAAAGTACGTACGAGGGACGATCGGCCTCATATATATGTACACACAAACACAAACACACATACATACACACAAATAAATATATAGTGCTAAATCTACAAATAAAAACAATATCTACTTAAAAAATATTCACACACCATAAAACAATTAAATAACAAACACCAAAACAAAACAAAGATTCACTCTGTCTTTTATACAGTTTAGTTTATAAAAAACAAGTTAACACGCATTCATTCAAATATTTTCCGAGCCATTAATCAGAAATTGCCCAAAGCCCGAGGGACGGGGGTTGTGTAAAGGTAATTTTCACGCTCACAATTTATGTCTGGCGAAGTCCTGCGGGTACGTTGATTGTTATTTAAAACGACAAGTCACATTTCGAATACAATATAACTTAAATGTTTCAATGCCATGTGCTTTTATGGGTTTTCTAATTAACTTTGCTGGTTTACCTTGTACTGTATACTACCTTAGAGAAATAATGCTTACAGGAGAAACTACTTGGCATCTCGTGGATTTTGAACTGAACTTGCAACCTAAGTGTATATTAAAATGCAACAATAAAATGCATCGATGCTTGGCATCGAAGTCCTAACTTCTTTTTTATTTTACTAAAATATTATTTTTAAATATTTTTTGTGTTTCCAACGCAGGTTTTGATTTGGCCGTCAATACCTCGAGAAAATACAATTAGTGAATGAAATAAATCCAAATTTTGACTTTGTCATGGAAACGAAAAGTAAGGCCGTCCTGGTGCAAGTGGCACGAGAGTAAACGTGACACTTGTGGGTTCGACTCCCACTCCATATTAATATTATTGATGCTCCACCTTAATCTTAAATAAAGACACCGACAAACAAAACAAAGCCAAGGCTATAAATAGTATAACGCTGATTATATCACGTAGAAGTGCCGTTAAAACCAATAATTGCATCATGTCCGAAATTTCACTGCAGCATGCTCAGTTAAATCTAATACATCAAAGCTTTGAAAGTGTGTCACGTTGGTGTACAAAAGTAAATTCATTTAGAATGCACCATACGAGAATACCTACTATGTTTGGAATTGTGGTACAAACTAAGAGAATACTTCGCCGGTATATACAAAACAGCTTTTATTGTACATTCATGCTGTATCTGACATTAAGTGGGGATTTGTGTTTTTATTGAAATTAACTTTTTCAAGTACTTTCGATCCGGTGTATGAAAATAAAGGTTCCACTGGCAAGACAGTTAGGTTGAGAAGATCCGGCAAGAAGAGAAGGAAGAGAGTCTCATGGCTCTTTTTGAAGAATACATATTGAATTATATTATGTAATACAATATCCATTAACATATGACGCATTTGGAGTGAAGTGGTGTTTTGAACTAAGTGGAAAAAAAATAAAGGAGAGGATCTGGCAGTAAGTCTAGACATAGCAAACGATTGTCTGTGGCAAAATTTCCTTCTTAAAGGACTGGGACCACCACCTAAGTCGCCGACCAGCCGGGTTTTGCTTCGATTACACGACCGTAGACGTTGACGACCCCGAAGGCTGCGTGCTAGCTAACTCCTGCGTTGTTCTTCCAAATATCAGTGACATGTTTGTGGTTTCTAGCATTCATTGCTCTGCAGATGATAGCACAGTGGATGTTTTACACGATAGACTCTCCTTCTCGGGAAAACGTCGACCAGTGTCAAAATTAACTTGCGTCTTTTATCGAGATATCACTTTCTATTCCATTTAGGAATGATAAGTCATAGAATAACAGAAATCTAATCAACAGAAGACACATATTTGCGCATTGACTACCGAAAAAACCTCATTTGTTGTATCACCAGGTTTTAGAACACTCCTCTTAAAGCCGTGCTTATTATCAGCAAAATTGGAATGTCAGAAAAACCTTAAGGAAAAAGGTTTGTCCTTTATCAAGGCGAAAAAATAAAAATATTAAATATTTCATTAAATTTATTAAACAATTCAAGTAGGGATCGAGTCCACAGCCTGTAGTGTTTGCAGTCACACGCTTGTACCACTACGCCATGGCAGGTCTCCACTCTCGTATATACATATATAGACATAAATACTGAGGTATTTATATAAAATTACTAAAATGCAAGTTTTGTTGAAAAAGTACTATTATTAAGACATCGACCGTCTGACTGTGTTTGAAGTTGTTCAAGTGTTCAATGAATTTGAATAGACTTACAGCAAAGTAAATTACTTATTTAATTTATTATAGCCTGATTTTATTTCTTAGAAAATCAACGAAAGAATGCGATATTTTTTGGTTATATTTAGATAAAGCTTGTTTATAAAAGAATATTTTTCTTAAATAAAGGAACAAAGATGAGTTAAAAAGTTAAGTAAGTTGCAATAAGTCTTTTACTAGACTTCAAGAAAAAAAATGTTCTGATGTATATAAAACAAAATATTCAAACATTCGAGAAGTAACGTGTTGAGTAGAGTAGGGTATAATATTGATAATAAGGATGGAAATACGATGTAATTTTACTTTAATAAATTATAAGTAATAAATATATAATTTATTTAAGATACATACTTTTATATTATACAACGCAAAAAATAATTACTTAGTCTATTCTAACCAAATAGTCTTATAATCATCACATAAACATATAATCATATCATATCATAATATCATCATATCATTATATCAACATATCATTATATCATCATCCCACCACTATATAATAATATCAATTAATAATATGAATATAAATGCGTATACATAGAGAAATAACCAAAAAAACAATGATAGTAGACTACAAATGTTCACGCTCTACATACTTCTTAAACATAGCTAACTACAGAACATCCAAAATTTATCGTTTTGTAAAGGAAAACATCTTTTTACGGCAACTCGTTTTAAATAACTGCAAGAACGTTCCGCGGCGTGCATATGTTACATTACTGGGAGTTTTCTTAACCATTCTACTGGATATTTTAAAATAATTAGTTACTATTATATTTTTTTCTGCTGTTTTTACCTTTACTGTATTCCGTATATGGCAAGATAAGCAGAGGGAACTTGGGAACCTGGTGATAAAATATTCCCTTTCTGCCAAAACTGTTTACTTGAACGAAGAAAAAGTAAAATATTGTATATTTCCTTATTATCCTCCTTATTATCCTTATTATCCTCGGATAGGGATCGAACCCTTAACCTATCGCACAAACTGTCGCATGCTTGTGCCCCCGCGCCACTACAGATACAGACAGACAGTTAGTTGGTTACTATTATTCTATTATTTTTGGCTTCGTGCTATATCCACATATACCAGTATTAGTATAAGGAATTTAGTATAAGGACACTCTATGCCTGATTTGCTGTCTAATATTCGAGCGTTAAGTGGCGGATCTCAACACCGCGCTTTGTTTTGTTACAAATGCGAGAATATTAAAACTATTCCTTCATATGTGTGGAAATCGGATCTATAATAAACCCGTTAACAATCAAGCGTTATGAAGATACACGTTTTAACTATACACAGAAAATGCATGTTTGGAAAATTGTAATATATGTATTTTATTACATTGTAAAGATTTGCGAAATATAAAAAATCCTAATATTTTAATCTAGCTTTGAACTTGTAACTTCTATTATAAAGTAACTACACGACCATAGAACAAAATTAATATTAAAAGTACTAAATACAGTTCTATTTACAAAATAAACAGCAGGTGTTAAAATGTCGAAGCAAAACCGCAAAGCTGTTATTATGTGCTTAAATCGACAAAGTTTGTTTGTATGAGAAGTTTATAATACGATTGGTAATCCCTTTAAAATTACCAGTAAGATTAAAAAAGGGTATGTGAAGGGCACTTTCACACTGCTTTTAGGAACTTAGAGGGAACCTAAAATTTTCCCGCATGTAGCAGGATATTCAAAAGGAATACATTGTTACCTACTCGCCGTCCAATTTGATCTGAAAAGTGTGGTTTGCTCTATTGAGCAAACCTCACTTGAGCGTAACTCAACGCATCGGTTGGTCTTGTTACCAGAAAAGACCTGTGAAAATAACTTAATTCATTTCTACGCTCTGGTAATAAGGCAAAATGTGGCGTTAAGTTCTGCCACTGAACACATATTGCCTCAAATTCGGTACAAAATGAGGAGAGAAATGGACTATTTTAACACCAGGTTCCTAAGTTTCCTCAGTCTACTATGCCTTATGAGAAATACAGCGTGAAGCTGAAATAAAAAAATAATGTGGACCCAGCAAATTAAACTCATTTATAAAATAATGTACGCCACTGTTTCCTCAAATATTAATCAGTTTTTTCGTTTCACGTTATTTCCCGCACATAGAATGGTGGGCTAAGGGAATCTAGGAATCTAGTGTCCTTGAAACTCCGTTCTTCACGCACTGACCAATTTTTAAAACATTGTGTTCAAAGATGGAAATTAAATCTGCGCTATTCTTGTTACAAAAGCAATGAAACAAAAATAATTTATTGTTACGATTGAAAACCCTCAAGTTAACAGTTAAACGAAAATAAAATACCCCTTGAGACTAAACCGCCTTCTCAATTAACTATTGAAAATATCGATCGATGTTAGGTTAGGGTTACCTCCATTTGCAAAAGAGGGTTCATGAAAAGGGATGCGCAGCGGATATACAACCCTTGTTCATATAATTTTCGGGATAGCCCTGTAATCCTACAAATTTCCTAGGCGTTTCATAGTTTCATATGTAAATAGGTACAAAAGTTATGTTAATTCAATTATTTCTTTACGTGAAATGGTAATAAGCTATCTTTTGGGTAAATTTCCTCTTGAAGGTAAGTTTCGAAAAACTGGAGAGCTTTACAATAGGTTCCCAGGTTCCCTTTGCCTTACGATTAACAAATTGAAACTAAAAAAAAGAAATATCGTTTTCCCCTTTTCACCCGAATTCAACATTGCGAGTTATGCGGCGAGACTTATTTATCACTATACCCATTGTAGCGGTAAGACAAAAGTGAATCCCAAGTAATGCATTTACAGTGACACAAAGCACTGTAAATAAAGAAGAATTATATAAAATTTTAAATAAATAAAAAATCGCGTCCTAAAATATCAAACACTTCTGCACGTACATAGCGAACTACCGCGATAAACAAGGATTTCGACTAAAAATCCCACACTCAAATCTGTTCTGTACCGCGCCGTGAGGCCTGTCGTGGTGCAGGGGCAGGAGCGTATGACTCTAAACGATAAGTTGTGGGTTCAATATCCACTCGAGGAAATGAAATATTTAATATTTTCAATTTAAACATTTGATTTTCTCATTCCTTCGGTCTGGTAACAAGGCAAAGCGCGGCGTTGAGTTCCGCCACTCAACACGCAATGCCTTAAATTGATGAAAACTGGGAAACGAAACAGAATGTCCTAACACTATTTTCCCAAGTTCCCTTTGCCTACCCTGCTATGTGTAAGATGCAGTTTGAAGCTAAGCAAATCCGTTTACTTATTCTGAAGCTACGATGACACAGACAGACAAACAGGTCAAACTTATATCACCTCTTTTTCTGTCAAAGGTTAAAAATCAATTATTTCGTGATCATAACACTGTGTTTGCTTGAAGTATTAACTTTATAACTTATTTTTTTTATAGCTTCACGCTGTATTCTGCACAAGACAGGATAGGCAGCGGGAACCCGCGAACCTAGTGTTAAGACACTCCATTCCACTTCCGTTCTCCACTTTCCGCCGAATTTGAGACATTGCGTGTTGAGTGGCGGAACTAAACGCCTCGCTTTGCTTTATTACCATATTAATAATTTTAATACGTTTATTAAAACAATATATTATTACAGTATTTTTATATGAATTTATAGCACACTGTTGTTAGCGAATGTGCTAGGGAGGCTGCGTTGTATGGATATTATGGATAATATTAGTAGTATGAGGGTTGTCAATACAATTCTTGGTAGTGGTCATTTAGTATTGAAATTTTCTTTGATTTGATGTTTGAGAATCAATTCACTTCTTCAACCTACGTGAGTCTGCTTTTCGTTTCAACCTACACTAAACAACGGGCTTTAATAGCTTTTCTTGGCTTTTATTATTTGAGATAAATTGTATATTAGGTCGTGGAACTAAACGCCGCGTATTGTTTACCAGAGCAGAAAAATAACAATATTAGATAGAACTGACCATGACCCACAAATGACCTAAACCTGTGACCTACTCTAAGTTAACCTGACATTGGCCCCAATACTTGGTTACCCTAGAACCTACACAGGTGTGGCTGGCGGTGCACCAGGAGATGCTATCTTCTCTTATTTATTCCCACTGCGCTCGTTATAATGCATATTAAATAGTGTTTCCATTTTCATTATGATAACTTATTTCCTCAGAAACGCTTGCTGTACTATTATGTAAATTAAAATATGAATTATATATATAGTATAAAAAATAACCGCGATTTTGTTCGTGTCGGTGTTCTTTTAATAATTATCGTATATCCTGAAAGTACTATTTGTCACTTTGTTTTTTTGCATCAAGCAGTATAGACAGAGGGAACCTGGAACCTAGTGTTGAAATAATTCGTTCCCATTAAGTTCCCTACTTTCTGTCAACTTCATGAGATTTTGAATGTTAAGTGTTGGAATTCAACGCCGCGTTTTACTTCCTTACCAGAGTGAGATAATAAAATTATTAAACATTTAAATTCCTCGAGTGGGACTCGAATCCCCAACCTGTCGTCGCATTTGCAGTCGCACGTTTGAGGCCTTGTGCCTCAAAAATACCTACATTTCTATAGGCATTTCCTCATTGAAATACCAAAACAGAAAGTTATAAGCATGAACTAATAAATCAATTTGTGAACGTTGAACAGTCACGGAATTTTATACGTTGTTTCTGAATATTTTTATTTTCCTTTTGCTAATGAAATATCTTTATTTATAAACTAAAATAAAAGTTAAATATGTAAATCGATTGCTTTTTGTGTTTGGTAGAATTAATTTGAATAGTATGGTGTAAGTTTAACTATACCCACTATTAAGAATCGAACCTAGTACTGTATAAACAGTACCTGTACTGTATATATACATATACGGATCCTGTACTGTAAACTGTTAACGAAACGGTAGGTTCGTTTCCTAATCGTGGGTACGCATTGTTTGCGGGGGACGTTGGAAATCATCACTCTATACGCAACATCTTGAGAATTTGGTGACATATGGAAATCGGAGTGTCCAAGAATGTAAGAAAGATGAATATGAGACCGTAGCGTTTGGCACTCCGCTCTCTCTTGCTACCTAGCTAGGATGTATCTGTAACCAAGCCCAGAGTGACAGTGAGAAGCTACGTAAATAAGAGTGTCTTAACACTAGATTCCGCTTGAAGCTCTAATCAATATATTTTTTATTTATATATTAAGCTGCTACATTTTATATGTCATTCTTTAAATTAAAAGCTCTTATTTTTAGCTTCACGCTGTATCCCGCAAATAGCAAGATAGGCAGAAGGAAACTGAGAACCTAGTGCTAAGACATTCTATTTCCATTAAAACACTTCTTAGATTATGGCAAGTTGAATGGTGGAAATCAATACCGCGCTTTGCCTCCTAACGAGAACAAGGAAAAAAATTGAACATCAAACATGCCGTTTTAATAATTACACGTTGGTAAACCTTCGTCACGACTGTTTTTTTTACTTTTTAATTAAAAGAATAATTTTATAATGTTCCTCAAACTATATCTAAAATTATATACTATGCAAAATTATATATAATGCATATTTTCTTAGGTTAAGCTAAAACAAACTAAAACTCTCTTTGATATTCGCTTTAACAAGTTAAGAAGACAAATAAACGAACCACCCTATTTATAGTATGAAAATGTTTTATTCCATTAAAATTTTAAATTAAATGTAACAAGACGAAAGTTTACTAGTGTACTAGTTACACTTGAAGGTAGGCAGTTTGATTCCTGGTTGAGGAAAAAAATAATTAAAAGAAGAAGCTGCATGCGTTGTGCCTATAAGGCAGAGTGAGTAAAGGGAACCTAGTGTTGTTAAGACACAACACTCTACACTTTCCATTCACTTTTTGAGACATTGCTTAATGAGTGTCGGTACATAACGCCGCACTTTATCTATTACAACGAGTAAATTGGTATTGACATGAAAAATCTTTTTTTTGAGTGGGGAATTCGCATTTTTATTGTTTGCTTCAGTATTCAGATCTAATAAACTTATTACTAGGATATTTTTAATAATAAGATCTATACAACAGATAAGTTTATTTTATGTTATAGTGATTATTTTTTAATATCACGCTACATTCTAATTATAGCAGATTAGGCAAAAGGAACTTGGGAACCAATCGTTAAGACTGTCCGTTCCCATTAAGGAACATCTTTTCACCATTTTCCGTCGAATTGACGCACTGCGTGTTGAGTGGTGGAAACCAACGCTGGGCTTTCTACATAGTAACCAGAGCAAAGAAATAAAAATATTTTACTTATATAATCGAACCCATAATCGTTGCGTTTACAGTCGCAATGATGGCCTCAACGATTTAATATTAATATTAATAATATTTGTGAGATAGAAATATGTTTTTACGTAATAATAATATTAAAGTTTTTTTTTTGATTTACTTTGTATCTCGTATAACGCAGTATAGTTAGAGGGAACCAAGCGTTAAGATACTCTATCTTATGTGGCAGGTTCTATTCCCATTCGAGTAAATAAAATATTTAATTATATGATTCTTCGCTCCAGTAACAAGGTAAAGCGTAGAGTTAAGGTCCGCCACTCAATATGGAAGTGGTAATTAGGAAACAAAATAAAGTCTTCTAGAAGAAAAAAGAGAGAAATCTAATCTTCAAAGAAAGAGAAATCTCAAAACTAGGTTTCCAAGATCCCTCTACCTACCTTGCCATGTTTAGGATACAAAAAATGCGCGAAGCTACGAAAAAAATATTAAAAAAAAGAGTTTAATTGTATATTAGAAGTATTTTCACTATTTCCCTTCCCTTCCCTTTGCCTATCCCAAATTAAATTATGACACGCTTACAATTTTCCCTTTTAGCATGATTCAGTTCAAGATTAACTTACTTTGTCCCTTGCATACGATTACGTTATCTCACACTTTCAGGGCGGGTGAGTTATGGGGGTAGAGCGATGGGTCCAAACAAATGTTATCACTTACTCATGGGATTCACAGTTTTTATTTCTATAAAATAATGTGGTAATTTGTAGAGGTCAGTCTTGCGTCCTTAAGTGTGCGAGTGTAAATGTGATAGGTTATGGGTTCAATTTTCAAATGAAGTATTTAATAATTTCGTTTTTCTCGTTCTGGTCACGAGGCAAATTGCGGCTTTAAGTTTCGCCAAGCAACATGCAATGCTTCCGAAATCCGTTGAAAAGTTGGAAGTGGAACTGCTTTATTAGAACGAAGTGTCTTATCACAAGGTTCCTAACATTCCTGTGCGTATAATACTATGTGGGGAATACAGTATGAAGTTAAAAAAACAAGGTAAGAAGATATTAAATATTTATTTTGAAAATCTTAAATATTTCCTCGAGTGGGGATCGAACCCAAAATCAGTCACGTTTACAGTCACACGCTTGTTCTCTTGTGCCACGACATGCTTCTACTAAAACAGTATATAGATATACAAATATCAATAATTTCCAATTTTAAAATGTTAATACTCATTTAAGAAAGAAAAATACGTATCAAAGACGTATAAAAATTTGTACGCAGCGGGATTTGAACACGTGCTTCTTGGAATTCTTTTCGTCCGAGAGCTACTAACGAACTTTTTGGGAAGATAAGATTTGGTGGTCAGGGCTCTTGGACGGATTCAAAGAGGCGCGGATTCCCGCTACGTTCCAAATTTTATATATTTGTAACAAGCATCAATAAATTCATTTATGATTTTAGTATTTCATTATATATTTAAACTAGTTCACAATTATTATTAAAAACATTTAAGTATTTACGGCCTATCTGCCACCAATTTTACGCTCATATCCGCTTAAAAAAATATTTAAGTATTTAAAGCCCATGTAGCCCCAATTTTACGCTCATGTCCGCGTATAAAGTAGGCAAAGGAAATCTTCAGTGAAAGTACTACACTCAGTACAGTACGAATTTAAGATATTGAGGGCTTAGGGGCGGAACTCAACGCCGTATAGCCAATATTTTTTCCCGGTACGTAATCGAACCCATAGACAATACGATAAATCATATACAGTTTGTCGCAAAATTTATATCCGACCGAAGGTTTCTACTTTACATAACATTCCTTTGACGTGATACTAACGTATAAGAATAAAGCATTATTGACAGATGCGTGATGCGTACGTTGAAAGGATTTTACGCTATTTTTTTAACAGAATATGTATATTGTGTTATCTGGTTCCTGTTCTTTTTAGTAATATGCTGTTAATTTTATAGGCAGAGGGACCGGAGAGTCTTAACACTTGTTGTATTCAGACACTCCGGTCCCCATTTTCTATACAAATCGTAGCTTCAAGCTGGGCTAGGCAGAGGGATCATGGGAGAATCCGAATTCCGTTATCCACTTTCCGCCGAATTTAAGACATTTTGTGTATTTAATTTGTAAATATTAAATATTTACACGCTTTTAGTCACACGTTTGTGCCCCTGCACTTCAACGAGCCTTCTTTACAATTGTCAACCTACTCGTATGTATATTTAAATATTATGCAGAAATTAGGTATTTTAATTAAATGATCGTTTCGGCTTCATGCTGTTTCCCACACACAGCTAAGTAGATAGTGGGAATCTGGGAACTTAATATTAAGACACCCCGTTCCCATCAAAACTTTTACATTTTTCCGATGCGTACTGAATTACGTACTTAACACCGAGCTTTTTAATTTGTTACCGGAAACCAAACTTAGTACTGCGTTAACTTAAGTTCAACCAGATGACAAGCTCGATCGCGTGGTCAGCGCCGGATTCAGTATAAGGGGTCCTGTAGACAACGGGGATCTGTACCCCCGATGTTATTTTGGGAGGCCCTTGTTTCCATAACTCTTAGGAACAGGCCCACCATGTGTAGAATGCCATACCCGACCGCTGTGAGGAGCTTAGAGGGTCAGCTCCGGGTATGCCCGTATAATCGGGCCGTGAAGCACTAATGATAATGGCGCGTCTCGTCAGAGCGAGAAACTGAAAATAATTTCAATATAATAATTCCCCTCAATACATAGTATTTAAAGTCAAATTATGTGTGACTGCGCCACGTCGAATTCAATTCAAGGAATAAAACTCATTAAGTAAGTAGCACGTTAGCTCTTAATCAAATATCGACACAGTATATTCATATTTAGCTATCTCAGACTATACTTTTTAATTAATTATATGTAAGATGTCTGTCGTAGCGTAGGGGCATAAGTGTGTGAGTACAAGCGCGACAGGTTGTGGGTTCGATCCCTATACGTGGAAATGAAATATTTAATATTTTCAAATTAAATATATAGTTTTTTCAGTTCTTCGCACACACACACACTCACACCATACACACACAACGCGGTGTCGAACTCCATCACTTAACACACAATGCATCAATTCGGCGAAAATTGGGCAACAGAACGGAGTGTCTTAACACTAGGTTTCCAAGTTCCCTCTGCCTACCCTGCCATACGCGTGATGTACTGCGTGAAGCTGATAAGCTTAGGGCAATGGCAACTATGGATGAGATTGCGGGAACGCTGCATCAAAAAATATTCACGCTGTATCCCGCTGCTTGCTAGGGTAATCAAAGGGAGAGATTCTATGAAAAGCAGGAAACATAACTTTTAGAAATTTATTGCTAAAAGTTATGTTTTCCGCTTTTCGTAGAATTACTCGAAATTTTAAAGCTTTTTCTTAGAGAAGGGTAAAATGCAAAAATATTTAAATATAAGTGTTCCCCCATAAGTGTGGGAATAGAATCCACAGCTGTCGTTTTTACAGCCAATAGGAAAAAGTATAAAGCTAAAAATTATAAAATTAAGAAGTGAATTACATAGCAAAATACCTGAGTGCACTAAACTAAGCCTTCATCAAAACAAATCCTACAATATAATGTTTATCGAAATCAGTACACTGGTATTTCAGTTATAAGGTAACAAAGAAACAGACATACATATACTCGCTAAGAACAGAACCCTTTTTTTGGGTGCAGACAGGTAAAGAATTTTAAGTGTAATTTTACGAGGGTCCTTCGGTTAAATGAAGAAAAGGTGCTTATACATTATGCGGTGTATTCAAAATAAAACCATACAATAATATGTTTTCAATAATTTTATTATTGACATACAGATTTATTTATTTAATATGTACAATGTATTTATTCACCTTTACAAAAAAAAACTTCTTATACTACAATAAGAAAAGACAAAATTATAAAGAAATTTTAACAAATAAATAAGAAACGGTGTAATTACATTAAGTAAATATGTTTTATTTGTTTTTCTTTTCTGTTTAATTTACAATTTTCGGCCGTTTTTATTGAGACATTGCACACTCAATAGCAAAATTTAACGCAGTGCTTTCTCACTCAGAGCGGGAAATTGAAAATAATTTAAATATTATCTTTTGTTTTTCCTCGATTGGGTAGGCAGAGGGAACTTAGAAATCTAATGATAAGACACTCTGTTCCATTCTCCACTGTCCATTGAGTTTGAGGCATTACGTGTTGAGTGGTGGAACTAAACGAGAGTTCCTCGAGTGGGAATAGAACCCACAATCTGTCGCGTTAACAGTCGCAGGTCTCGAATTTTATTTTATAATAATATAAATTATAAAGAACGCTAATTGTTTAAATGAAATGAAAAATATCTACGCCATTTCATTATATAGTTTAGTCTAAGCTAACTATAGGGGAAGTAACAAAAGAAAATCTCCGGCCTAAACCAATGAATGCGAAATGAACGGGATCCTTTCAATTTACCTTTTGCTAAGCTAAAGCAAAACATATAAACGATATTGATATAAGGTGAAGTGCATAATGGACAGGAGTGTTTTAGGACTATGTTCCCAAGTTTCCTCTGCCCGTTCTATCTAGTGTAGGATAGTGAAGCTAAAAATATATACAACAATAATTAAAATAGAACAAATAAACATATTTACTCATGTAAATTTGTAGTTGGCACATAGATTATGTACATAAAATAATAATATTATACATAAATATAATTATAATTACATCGCATTATTTAATTTTAACTAGCTATCGCCATGTTTAAAGAGTTTGTTGCTCTAAAAAGCTTAGAAAAGTAAATGGCAAATTTCTTTTTTTAGGGTTCCATATCTAGCGTTTTGTATCTATTACTAAGATATCGATGTTCGTCCGCTCAGGCTGTCTCAAGAACTGTTATAGTGAGATAGTGGAAATTCTCACACGTAATGTATTTCTAGAGGCTTGACGTGGCTCAAGGCCATATGGCTGTAAACGCGATAGCTCGCGAGTTCGATCCCCACTTGAGTAAATAAAATATTTAATATTTTCAATTTAAATATTTAATATTCTCATTTCTTCGCTCTGTTAAGCGGCTAAGCGCGGCGTTTAGATCCGCCACTCAACACGCAATGCTCATTAATTCAGTAGATAGTGAAGAACGGAACGGAGTGTCTTAACACTAGGTTCCTAAGTTCCCTCTTCTACCCTGCCATGTGTTTGGGATACAGCGACAAGCTAAAAGAAAAAAAAGAATGTATTTCTGTTGTCACTGTAACAACAAATTGTAAAAAATGCAATAAAATGATTATTTAAGGGAACTTTCAGAGAACCAATTTGGTTTTGCTGTCTTTGCAGTGGCTGTACGGAACCCTACGTGTGCGAGTCCGATGCGCACTTAACCAGGTTATTTAGGGCTTTTTGCGGGACAAATTTAGAAAATTAGGCAAATAATACCAAGTGCAAAATTCTTCATTTTTTGTTTTCCGCCCGAATTTAAAGCATTGTGAGTTGAGTGAAACCCATCACAATAATTTTACTCATCAATACATATATATATATATATATATATATATATATATATATATATATATATATATATATATATATATATATATATATATATATATATATATATATATATATATTTACACTAAAAGAATAATTTTGATTGGGAGACAGCACAGTGTCGGTTTTTGACATACAACGCATAATGTATTTAAAATGAACAGTGAAGAGTCGCCGAGGCTAAGCGCGGCGTTGAGTTACGTT
>DWMZ01000637.1:0-20683 GCA_018249855.1 Eueides tales michaeli | reverse complement strand
TAAAAGAAGTTTTTAATCATTAGATTACCATGATTAATCAATAAAAAGTACCTTATAATAATGAAACTGTACTAAATAGAGTCATTGTGACATAACCTTTGTTAGTCTAACAATAACAGTTTGTTTTTCGACCACTATTAAAAATAAATTGTTGTACTACACATATTTTTTATATATGTGTATTTTTTATTTACTTTTTTTTCTCTCCATTTTCATTTGATTAACAAAAAGAAAAACATTTTACTTGATATGTTTTTTAACAAAAAGCTTTTCTGAATTTTCAACATCATTCAACGTTTATTTACTTTTATTTCTGTATTTACGCTTGATGTTTTTTAAATTATTTATTGGAACGCTAAAGTTACGCTACCACCGGCTGCAATATCGCACCTCTGCTTCATAGGCTATTCATGAAGTTAAATAACTAAAATACAAACTACTTAAAAATACATTCAAAAAAAGGGTCCAGTACAAATGTACACTGTATTACGCACATGGTAGGGTAAACAGAAAGAACGTGGGATCCTCTCTTCCCATGAACTTGAGGCATTGCGTATTGAGTACCAGAAGTCCACGAAAAGAAGAAATCAAAAATTTATTTATGTTATGGATATTTTTAATAAGTGTTACTTAACATACTTGTAGACCTATCCATGAATACACTTATACAGAATCTAAGTAGGTAAACATAATGACGCAGTGGGACAGTGTTATACTGTAAACAGTATAGAAGGTTGTTAGTTTGGTTCCCACTGCGGAAATTATTTCAATTTCCCCGTCTACTAAATCACAATACGGTAGCGTTTCGAAACTCAACATGCAATCGAATTTATGTTGAAAGAGTAGGCCCTTCGATGTAGAAAAGAATATAAATATTTTATAAATTGACACAACGACATGTTAAATATAATTCTTATAACAGTTTAATCAGACAAAATAACTTTATATAAACATTTAAAAATAATTGTATAAGTAAAACTAACATATATTAAGTAAAACTAACATAAAAAAATATTTAGTTTACATAGTGACTACTTCTACTTTTCGTGGAAGCTACACAATTACTACTGCGTCATATATTGATCAGTGTATTTCATTAAAATCACCTTAAATTGTGATGTCCTACAAGTCTTTCACAATAGTTTCGATTGTATTCTAGTTCTATGGAGACTTATGAGATTTTTTCCCACGTACATACGTAATTCCATTGCAGCACGTTCTACAGATAATCACTTTTAAATTATTCTACAGGACTGGTTTTTGAGGCCTTGATGGAAAACAAAACTAAACTTCGGAACCTAGTGTAGGCTCTGAAGTTCCCTCTGCCTGCCTTTGCTAAGTGGAGCATGTAACCAAAAAAAGAAAAATATTTTTTATTTAAATTAACATTTTTCCAATATGCTGTGTAGACCAACACAACTCATAATTCTCATTTCAAAACAAATCATAACTCTTATTTCCTTATTATTTTTATAAATTCGATAACATGTTATTATAATGTGAGACAGCTAGGCATAGGTACATTTTTGCACATGGCGACCGCCGTCGTCGCGGTCGTTATTGGAGAATTCCAAAGAGAAAAAGCTTCCTCAATGTTCTATAACAATTGAGATATTTTCTTTGTATTATTAGTTTTATTTGTATTCCGATGAATGTAAATTGTAGGAAAGGTATATTGGGTAAGCTATTTCAATAAATTAAAATGATTAGATAAATCTTTTTTTGCCATTTCTATTAAAATAGCGACAGTGTAATCGTAAAATGTAACACTTATGGTAAGAATATTCCTCGAATATTAAATGTTGGTAGATAGGTACCAATCCAAAATCTCTATTTCATCATAGAGCAAATAAATTTATGTATACATCGTCATCATCATCAGCCTATTACGGACCACTGCTGAACATAGGCCTCACCTAGAGTGCGCCACGTTGCTCGGTCCTCTGTTTTTCGCATCCATTGTATGCCGGCGATCTTACGGATGTTGTCAGATCAGCGGGTTGGAGGTCGTCCTACGTTACGCTTGCCGAGATGCGGTCTCCACTCTAGGACTCATCTGCTCCAGCGGCAATCGGTCCTGCGAAAGACATGGCAAACCCATTGCCACTTTAACTTGCTTATTCTCCAAACTATATCCGTTACTTTAGTTCTCTCAAGGATAATTTCATTTCTGATTTTATCCGTGAGAAGAACACCTAGCATAGCTCTCCATTGCACGCTGCGTGATCTTTAACTTATGGACTAGCCCACCATCAGTGTCTTCGTCTCGGCACTGTACGTCATCATCGGTAGGCATCGCAATACTCGAAGACTTTCGTCTTCAAGCATTCTGAAATTGCCGATGTAAAGACCCGAAGCAGCCTGCCGAATGCTGCCCAGCCCAGACAAATCCTCCTATCGATCTTCCTCTCAAAGTTTTGCCGGCCTAATTGGATAGTCTGGCCAAGGTAGACGTAATACTGCACAAATTCGAGGGGGATGCCGTTACGTACGTACGTATGTACAATCTGCCGAACAGTATGGATGTGGTCTACGGTGCTGTAGCTTTTACGAAACCCTGGTCGCTCTGGTGGCTGGAACTCGTCAAGTCTTTTGACAAGGCGATTAGTGATGTCATCATCACCAGGAGCTTTACCGGTTTTAGCTACCTGAGAGCCGCACTAAGCTCGCCGACTTCGACATGTGGGATATCCTCGGTGAAATAGTGCGTGAGAGGGGCCCTTGAATCAGCCTTACCTTGAGCCGCAAACTTTTCCGCCCTCTAAAAGTACAGATCTCCACTTCCACCAGAATCTCCGGGCGAGACGCAGTGATTCTAGTGTAAGCCGGTCTTGAGAACACCTTGGGCCCCTTGTTTTGCTCAATAGCGGCTTTAATAGCTTCCGCTATTGAGTAGCGAAGGTCCTTCCGCATAAGGTTTCTTGTCCGTCTGGAGAGGATTCCACTAACGACGCCTGGTCAGGTGGCATTTAAGGTTTCAGCTGCATGAAATTTAAGGTTTCAGCGGAAAGCTTGGGTTTCCTGTACTTCCGAGCAAGCGGAAAATATTTGCTTTCCAATTTGCATATAACCTTCACCACATATTTGGTTTCCTCGTCAATACTATCGGTGGTTTCCAGCAAAGTGAACCGATTTTGGAGTTGCAGCTGAAACTCTTCCAACCCGTGCTCTATTTGTAGTTGTGTCGGTCGGAGAGTAGACTTCACAAAGCGACGCCTTTCGGCTTTGAAAATGATATTCAGAGTGCCTCGTCTGTGCCCGAATTCATCTGGTCCGATATGCGGTTCATAAAGTTTCAAGTTTAAATAAACTAGATAGCGGCTATCGTGGCCCGGGAAATAAGCGTGTGACATATTGTTGGTTCAACCCGACTCGAGGAAGTGAAATATTTAATATTTTCAGTTGAAATATATGATGTTTTCATTTCTTCGCTCTGATAACGAGGCAAGTGGGAAACGGAAGTGGAGTGGGGTGTCCTAACACTAGGTTCCCGTGTTCCCTCTGCTTACCCTGCCATGTGCGGGATGCAGTGTGAAGCTGAAAAAAAAGAACAACCAAAATTTTATAATAGTAGAATTTTATTACGCAAAGTGTAACAAAAATATATTATGGTTAGCAAATTTTTAAACTTCCTAGTCCGTTCTATAGACCATATTGGTAGTTTTGTTCGTCGTCTTGCCATCCTCCATCACGCCAAGTATCGTTGTTGTAATTTATCAACATACGACTTTGCTTGATGCCGCCAACTTGGAATGGATAGACTCTTCCAAGAATTTTAGATGCTACAAATTCTGTACTGTCTGTATTCTATTATACATACATATATAAAGTATATACATATATTTTATTAATAATAAAATATAAATATTATAACAAAACAAATCTTGTATTTTAATTTGATGCCGGAAAGCCTATCCCCGCGCCGCACTTCTTTATATTTAGGCACATTATAAAAGCTTTAGATATTACTTGCCGATTCCTACAAGTTAATATAGAATAATTGAGAAAGTAGGAATGTTATGAATAGATCATCCTTTAAAAAAAAAACAAAAATGGAAAACAATTAAAAAACACCATAAATCATAAATTGACATGAAAAGGTCGCATTATTACGATAAAATTGACTTGCGAGTGGATAGAGCGAGTAAGCGATGCAATGCGAAATACGTTTTAATGCTTGGCCGGTACGTGACAAGGGAAGCGCTTCGGCTTATAGACGGTGGCCAATAACTTGCTTCGTCATGCAGAACAATGGCCGCAGACAGGCTTTACGAATGTGAAATCGAATTATTTCAGCACATATTATATTACTCATACAATGCGTTGCTATCAAATTGAAATTTTAATTTATATGTACAGAAGTTGTATATAATTGGATATTTCAGTCAAACGGCAATAACCTGCTGCCAGAATATAATTTTGTTTTTTGTTTTAAAAACGTGTGACGCTGAATATCAGAATAATAGGAAAAGCTCCCATAGACTGGAAAACAGTATTTTTGTAAGATCTGTTTGGAATAGTAGGAGCTGGCGTTTTTAATGTTGTGGAGGCACAAGGGGGTGGGGAGGATACAACCTTAACTATTTCAGCATAGGCTATGCAAACGGGAGGGAAACGCGCGGAAGGCTCTATATAAGATACTCACTCTTGAGACATGGTAAATTTGATGGACTGTTGTCTTGCAAGCTCAGGACAGTCCTTGTCAATAGCAAAATGTTTACTCTCACAATGTAAGCAAAAAGCATTTTCCCTATTAGTGTCACATGCTTCACCATTGTGGGACTGCGAACACTTGCAGCACCTTGGCCTTTATCTTCACTGTGATTTTATGTGACCAAACCGACAACAATTGAGGCACTGGATAGAGGGAAATTTGTATGGTTCAACTGGGAGAGAGGAACGGTATGAAAAGGCCCTTTCAGGCAACTTTAGACCACGGAATGTGACTACAACTGACTGAGTCGGAACCCATGTAGTCACACCCTCGCTTACACACTTTCTATTTAGTCGCCTTGCTTTCATCACTTATACACCACCTGAGGGAAATTCCAAAGAGTCTACAAACTCATCTAGCGAAAAGTCAACTGGGACATCTTTTACAATACCCATTCGGCTGATATTAAAAGTAAGGATAACTGCCACATACTTACACAGACTTAAAATGTGATTGGATAAAAATAAATTCGCTGCAGTAACTGTTGGAGAACTCAACGCTGATTTTGTTGCGACCAACATTTTTCACCCCATCACTGGTGATATTACTTATTTTATTTATATGTAGAAATTGTCCAAATTTGATAGCTTTGATTGTAGTCCCACCTGCAGGGTCTGGAGTTTCCCTCGACACATACACTATGAAAGGGCCTTTATCGGAATCAATATATGATTTTGGGTTTTCAGACAGGGAAGGGTGTACATATAGATTTTGATTTGACGGAGTGGCAGGGTCAATTATTGTTCTTTTAATTGTTTCCACATTATGAGAAGGTGGATCAACACCTTGCCTTTTTCTCAAAGTAACTTGCGAATCACATTTTTCATCACCAGGATCAGGGGGATCAGCCGGATGCGGATCAGCGTCCATTTTGATGTAAATTAACCTAAGTTACCTTATAATTAACTAATCTAATGGACGAAACACCACAAACACTAACAACAACCAAACACCTTAATAGAACCTATCTCCTTTTTAGGAAACCGCACTTTTCTCTCAAAATATATGCAAAAAAATCACTTAAATAAGAAACCCTCACAAACACGTGTGTTTGTGAGGGTTTCTTATTTTGTTCATTATACGCTGTTGAACGTACGGATGACAGGTGTCACGTTACTACCTTATTTGTAAAAAGTAATTATTTTGTGCTTCTTTTTGGAAAAATCAGGCCATTATGAAAAAAGATTATTTTGGATAGTAAAAAATATTATTTTAGGTACAGAATATGGGCTAATATACAAATAGAATAGAATTTTCCTTAAAATAAATTACGCAATTAAAATACACTCCGTTCACATAGATAAATATAATTACATTCAGTATCATATTATAAATATATTCAGTTTATCCGTTTTTCCCTGGCATGTGAGGACTACTTCTACCAAGGCCAACTCTCATGTCATCTTTGTATTAAACGACGTCATTTTGAGAATAAAAATGAGTACAAATTGGTACAAAACGTGACAGACTGCATAGTAAATGTTCCAGGTACCCCGATAACTTAACAGCTATGGCCCATTACAAAAAATACCGTAATATATGCAACAACATACTCAAAAAATTAAAAACATTACATAATAAAGAGCTTTTAAACAAGAATAAAAACCATATGAAAAGTTTGTGGAAATCTGTTAAAACTATTTGCAGCTTAAATAAGCCTAGGACGGAGGCTATAGAACTAATAAAAAACAAGATGTCTTCACAGATTCCCATCAATAACGTAAATGAGTACTTCTCAAGCTTAGGACAGGAACTAGCAGATAAAATATTAATGAAGTTGAATTGTTCCGAAGATTATCTATCACTACCCTTAACCTCAATTCCCTAAACTCATTTGTTCTACTCCCTACAGATGAGTACGAGATAAGGCGTATAATTTTAGGTCTTAAATCAAACAGTGCTCCAGGTCACGACAACATAACACCAGTCATTCTTAGACAAAACATTGATACTCTTGTAAAGCCAATAACATACATTTGTAACCTATCAATCGAACAAGGAATATATCCCAGGCACTTCAAACGTGCCGTTGTGCGCCCAATTCATAAAGATGGTGACAGAGATAGTGTTTCTAATTATCGGCCGATATCGTTACTACCAGTAATGTCAAAAATATTTGAACATGTTCTTAACGACCGTTTAAAAAGATACTTGGAAAGTAAGAAATTGCTTTCGTCAAATCAATTTGGTTTCAGATCAAATAGGTCAACCGAAGATGCATTAAACGAACTAATCAATACCGTTTCACGTGCCTTGGACAATAGCAGAAAGTGTATCGGAGTATTTCTCGATTTAGCCAAGGCATTTGATACTGTTTCTGTCTCCATCCTTCTCACTAAGCTATCCAAGTTGGGAATAAGAGATAACTGTCATAAATTATTTACTGACTATCTTACAAATAGATCTCAATATATAAGAATACGGTCTGAAAGTAGCTGCGAAAGACGTGTTTCTTTCAGGATTCCTCAGGGAAGTATCCTTGGCCCAACTCTTTTTAGTGTTACGTACACAGTATGTGATAATGACCTCTGTTCCTTACAAATTCAAAATTGCAAAATAATATGTTATGCTGATGACACTGTGCTCATATTTGAGGGTGGGGACTGGAAGAGTCTTAAAGACACCACTGAATGCGGTCTTAGTATAATTAGAAATTGGCTTGATAACAACTTACTAACGCTGAACGCAAACAAAACAAAATACATTGCTTTTAGCGCTAAATCATCGTCACAACCTAATTCATCTTTTCAAATCCAATCACATTACTTTTGTCAAAACATTAACCTACCCAGCTACAATATTTGTGAGTGTATGGTAATCAAAAAAGTTTCTCAAATTAAATATCTTGGCGTGATTATCGACCAACACCTAAGGTGGGGAGCTTACATTAATTTCTTAGCATCTCGAATTAGAACATTAGCGCGGCTTTTTAAAACTTTACGACACTTAGGTTCTTTTGACTTTATTACTATGATATACAAAGCCCTTTGTGAATCGTTAATTAGATATTGTATCACCTCTTGGGGTGGTGCAGGTAAAAACGCAGTCCTTGTAGTGGAAAAGGCCCAACGCATGATTTTGAAAATTATTCATTTTAAAAACTATCAATTTCCTACAACTGACTTATATAATTATAGTAAAGTGCACTCGGTTCATAAATTATTTTTGCTTCAACTCTTATTAAATGAATACAAATTAAGTAAAGTACAAAATAATATAATCACCCAAAAAAGAACTAACCCTTTATGTACAGTACACACGCTAGACTATAATGAAATAGAAGGGGTTACCAAGGTCCCACAGAAAAGAGAAATAGTTATATAGGACTTAGTTTTAATAAATATATGATCTATGCAGTTGTTATCCCTGGTCTGTCACGTTTGCCGTCTGATGCACAAATATTTAAGTAATCCTGTGCATATGAAGACAGATTGGATCCGTTAATTGATATATTCATATCCCCAGTCAAAATAATATTATTGAATGACCTATACTGTACTAGAATATTATTGAGATTATTTAAAAAACTTTCTATATTACGAAATGATGGAGGCCTATAAATAGCAATAATTAAAGTATTAGAGTTGCATTTAACAACTAAGCAATTTGCTTCTGGAAAAGCAGGTTCTTTAACGGAGATATTCATATTACAATTGCTACATACAACAACACCGTCATTTTGATTAAGGCTCTGCTTTGTATTGAATTTATTGTAACCCGGTAACAACGGTAGATGTTTGCAATTTTTTTTGAGCCAGCATTCCGTTAATACAATAATATCGATAGCAAAGTCGAATCTGTGTAATATAATTTGTAAGTTATCTATATTACATGATAAGCTACGGATGTTTTGATTTAACATGGTAAATTATCCCTTTTTATGCAAATTTACTTTGTATTTTAATTCTTCAGGACTACAATTAAAAGAAACTGCGTCAAAGCAATTGTTTATACTATTTAAATCGAATTATATAATGTAAATAATAACTCATAAAATTTACTAAGATACATATTAAAAAAGTCGTAATAAAAATTCGACGAGCTTACGCCAAAGAAGAGTATTTAGTTGGGGTTTTTTTAGATATCATCTCTGCCTATGGTAATGTCCTTCTTCCGGTACTCAGGCACAAACTGCAACAGCTGAGTATTCCGCCGAAATTGTCTTATTTCATTTATAATTTGCTGACCGGCAGATCGATACCTGTAAAACATCCGCTTCTTCTCTTAGTTCTCTGTTGTATAGCCTACACACTCATGATCTCGAATTGTCTGTCAATAGCTTTTGTAATATCTTTCAGTACGCTGATGACATCGTCCTGTACTACAGTTCAAAATCTGTGGAGGCTCTTTGGCCATGGCTTGGCATTATCAGTCGAAATGAAATGTCGGGCGGTAGTATTCTTCAAAAAGAGAGTAACTCCTAATTTTGAAATTTATTGTGGTAATGATACCATACAATTAGCAGTTAGTGTTAAATTCTTAGGAATAGTGAACATGTCAGCGAAAAATGTGAAAAAGGCATCAATGCTTTAAGAGCTGTATCTGGTATGTGACGGGGTGCACACCCTTTTACTCAAAAACTATTGTACAATGCAATAACTCCTAGTCATATTGACTACGGGTTATTTACTTTAGACCCCTCTAATAAAGCTGCTACTGACAAACTTAATAGAATTCAGTACAAATGCCTTCGAATAATTTTGGGTGGAGTGTGTAGATCCACCTTTCCCCATCCGTCGTCAATTTTTATCTAGCAGATTTGTTGGAAAAATGCTACAGCTTTCTTCCCATCACTTGTGATCTAAGCTGAGTCTGAGTTAGCTGACCTCATTCCTCGTAGCAAGCCGCTCCCCTACTTGCTTATTAGTTACCTAAAATTTACCTCCCTTCCTCATCCTTTATCACGCTATATTGCTAACCCTTTGTTCAGTACGTCTTATAAGACTTTTGTACATCACCCTTCTGTTATTACAAATCTGGGCCTGGCCAATGAAACTGCTGACACCAACACAAAGATTTAGGCCATAGTAACTGAAAATTGGTTAAATCATATACTTATCTTTACAGATGCATTAAAGTTTTCAAAAGAAAGCTGTGTTGGTACAGAATGCTGGATACCAAAATTCAAAATTATATTACAATTTAAATGTCCTCCCGAATCATCCGTGTTTACTGGTGAGGCTGTTGCTTTGTTGGAAACAATCCGGGTCACACTATCCCATGACTTTACACAGACCGTTATTTGTGCTTACTCATTAAGCTGCATATTAGCTGTAAAGGGGAAATCCCTTTCATAGTAAATTAAAGTCTTCAATTATTTTAAAGATTCGTGAAGAACTGAACTCCTGTTATTTAAAGGGTTTGGTTGTTATGCCAAACATGGATACCAGGGTACTCTGGAATTTGTGGGAATGACTCTGCAGACTCTTGCGCAAAATTAGCCATCCAGTGTGGCAATTTGGATCACTTTTCTATTTCGGCCCAGGACTTGTTAGGACTTGTTGTGATGTGTCATGGACTGAATTTTGGAATTTATCAAAACGTCAGAAAGGTAAATTCTATGCTGCGATCCAACCTAATACCCCAGGCGGTCATGGGTTTATTCTCAAAATTTTATTGAACGGAGGATAATATCGACTATTTGTCGCTTGCGCCTTGGACATGCATGTACCTGTACATCTAGCTAAGATCAGGGTCCCCTGACCACTCACTGTGTAAATGTGGCCTGGACCACGGTTCCCCTTCTTACATCCTTTTTACATGCCCCAAATTATTCCATCCCTTATATGATGTCCTTCCCCACAAAGTTGCCCGTCCTCTTAATGTTTAATGTTTGTGTTTAGTCCTTTATGTACATTTTTATATAAATATATTAGATATAACAATATTAAAATGTAGACTAACCCTTGTATTATATATTTTTTATTACTAACCCTGTATGTTTTGTACATCATGTATATATTTATTTTAATAATATTTTTTTTTGTTATAGGTGAAGGCATTTTTTAACTATATCTTCTTTTTATAACATGCATTCTCCCATTGTGTAATATAATGTGTTTTTTACCATATAACCTCCTTCGTGTATTCTCCATACAACGTGACACTGGCGAAGTGATATGTGCTCAACTGGCGCGCTCGAGACTCCATAATCAAAGAACCATGCCATACCATGAATAAGTGCTAATGAAATCATCAAGTAAAAAGTAAGAGTGTGGATGCAATTGATATGATCGTTCAATTTGGTTATATATGTTCGTATTTGCATTATTCTACTTATAATTGCGTATTCATTGTAAAAATAAAAAATATTTGACTTTTTATATTGCATTAGGATTTACTTATTATGTTATTTCAAAAATAGTAGAAATACTATGAAGTACTTATACACTATTCTTAATAAATTACTTGTCTTTATCTTGGACAATTGAAATATGTCAGTACATAACCAAAATTCAATTATGTTATTCATAGGCAGGACATTTGTTTATCGTATGTTCATTTTAAGTAAACAATCTTTCGTGTCAGTAGTAATTTAGAACAACATAAAATTTTTATACGCTAAACTTCTGAGAACTTTCAATTCTTTCATATAACGTCTGTATATAATAAGAGTATGAAAGTAAGAACAGTAGCAACGACCTTATTCGACTTTTAACTTTATTAGAAATAATATTTCTATAAAGATAGTTCTTGTATAGAAGTAATTTGAACATAAATAAATCTCACATATACATTGACTAAGTTAAAAAGGACTGCCAAGATGATTGTAAAATTATTGTGGAACTGAAAATAGTGACATTTCGACATTTATTAATAATTCAAATGTTTACTTAAGTAATTAAATACTGATATTACCGCTACGAGTTGTGCAATGCTTTGCATCCTCCCGAACATTATTAGGAAGCCCTTGTTAAAATTAATCATGATCACTTTTGAATATAATCTGTAATAGATAGGCACTCAAGCTGCCCGTGGCTTTCAGATATCATATTCAATTAGCAAGTATTAAATAATTACATCAGTATATTAATTGAGTTTAGTGTTTAGATATTTCGTTTTCATTTATACACTTCATGGTTTAAAATGAATAAAAACCTCGCCACTGCGACTGTATAATATCTTATATGTTTAAAATTAACAAAAAGTATAAATTAAAACACACTTTCTTGAAATTATGTTAGCGGGACCTATGTGAAAATCAGGCTATTTATATATTTCTATTCCATATACGCTGTAGCATAACCTAAACATAACTACATATAGGGTAGCCATAGCCAATAACCTTTCGTTTTCATTTACCAAAGCGAGGAAACGAAAATATGAAATATTTAATCACGAGAAGGAGTTGAACCGATAACCTGTGGCGCCGACATTCACTCCCTTGTTCCTCTCCGCCACTACTGACTTCAAGTCGGTACGGTCTTTATAAAATTGAAAATGGTATACTATAGAAAATAAAATCGAATATTATTATACCAATACTAATATTATTATAAAGTAATATTATTGTATAATAATGTATATTTACCGTTTGCAAATCTCTCCACTGTTGACTGTACCGAACAGAGGGAATGTTTTCTGCCAAAAGTGTCAAGCGACGTAAGAGCGTCAGACAAATTAAGTGCTTCTGACACGCGTCTATCATCTTTTACGCTTTACGAGTGCATGGAAATGGGGACGCTTATCTACGCATCTGTTTACTCTTTTGATGTTACTTAGATTAATTTTACCTCAAAATATGACGTCATAGTGTTATTCCATACTTAGGAAAGAAAAATACTAAATTTAAAAACGTATAAAAATTTGGACGAAGCAGGATTTGAACCTGCGCCTCTTGAAAACCGTTCAAGCGCTCTGACTAAGACATCCGTCCTCACCAAGCTCCGTCGAAATTTTTATACGCTTGTTACAACTTATTTATGTTGCTAGCATCTCATCAAACACTTTAAAAAAAATAGTAAAAATGATAGTTATGTATTCGATTACGACTTAGGAGAATAAATTGTTTAATATTTTCATTTTCATAGCAACACACATACAAGGTGAAGGGCGGTGTTAAATTCTTACACTTAACACGCAATGCCTCCTTCTCTCAGTTTTCCCTGCTATAAGCTGGATACGCGTGAAGTAAAAAATATACATTTTTACTAGATGTTTTTTGCTATACGAAAAAAACAAATGTTATGGCCGAATTTGGATTCAAATGGGATTCAAACGCCAGTTTTAGTGAAATAGGTGACCGTATTTTTAGAAAGTGATTTGAATTAGAGTTTTAAGAGTGGCGCGATAAAATTGATTCTGTAGTTCAACAATCGTTGTATCTAAATAAATTTATGTGGTATAGGATCAATAGAAAAATCATATCTTTATATTGCTTGCCAATAAAGTTTTTAATCTATATTTTAATAAAAAATGTAAAATATATTTAATTTTTTCTTTTATTTAATATAAAAAAGATGAGATTAAAGGGGAATACTAAATTCTGTTCCGATAATTATATTACTCTTAAATTATTTTATCTTTTATGTTGGTACACATAATTAAATCAAAAATCTCAATATATTTTCACGTTGCAATTTTTACATAATATGGTAGCTCAATTCTGTAGCTTCCCCAAAGAAAAGCACCAATAAAGCTTGCTTAAAATCCAGCCACGTACGAAAAATTTAATGCCATGGGATTTTACCCCAAATTCTGAATGGTTTGCGATATTCGGGTGATGTTTAAAGTAGAATTTTTAATTTGGAGCCGCCCTTATTTTTCATCGTCTGCGTTCTGATCAAATTAAAATTTAATCAGGATTAGTAGGCGTAGTTATTCTAAATTTGTTATTCGAAGAGCAATTGCTTTTTTTATTATTAGGAAAGTAAATAAATATTTCACTCTATTCATTTGAAATACATATATTAAGAGCCAATGTTTTTCTGTTCTAAGAAAGCAATGCTCTACGTTTTGATCTATTTGAATCAGAAAAGCGTCTATATTTTATACTTAAATATACTTCTTGTACGAAAACAAAAGAATTGTCGTCAAATGCACTTAGACACTCCAAAAATGTCATACTACAGAACAGAAATACTTATAATAATTATTTTATAATATAAAAGCAAAATTACAATACTAGGAAGGTTGATTATAAAAACTATCTAGAAAAGTAAATAAAACAAAATATTCTTGAAAATGATAAGAATCAACAAACGTTGAAGCAAAATCTTCTACTAAATAAAAATAAAGATCCGACAGATACACTTTACAATACTAGCTGAAGTTGTTTTACGCTGTGTACTAAAAAGTTCACTGGGAATATTACAATCATCCAATTATTTTTAAAGCTAAGTGTCAAAAAAATTTAAGGCAGATACGCGAAGGAAATACTTTGAGAAAGAAAACAAAATACTTTTTTAGTATTTTAGTATAAAATAAATGTTCTAAAGAATAAGACATGAGGCCACCTCGTGTTATAAATTGATATATACTTAACATAAACATGTAAATTATTTTCAAAATAAGAATAAATATCTTACTGACACAACCTTCAAAGGTCTTAAAAAAGTTTTACATACAAATTATAATGCTCACAATTAATTAAATAACACATATTTAGATAATTTCATAAAAAAATTGTAAAGAAAAACAGAAAGAAAGTGGCGCCTTTGTTTTATTATTTTAAGAGATCCAAGATTGTTGCACGCTAAAATGTTAAGTGTGTGAGGAAAAATCGCAGAGTACATCCAGTACTATATATAACAACATTCTCTTACATTTCAAATAATATAAATTATGCACCTGCATTCTTCAGAATACGTTTAATGAAGATAAGATGCCGAGCGAGAGTAATATCGACGTTTGTATTCCTGAAATATGCATTAATAATAAAGGAAGCTTGAGAAATACCTTAAGGAGCTTCTACTTTGCATAATTTTATCACATTTGACTATTTGCTTATTATTAAGATATCAACAACATCCTATTCATTCAAAACAAATATAAACTTATTCCAAGAATAAAGATTAAATACAAAATGTGGCTATAACTGAAATAATATGTATAACTATTAATTCTGATTGATGTTAAACAATTTTTGAATTAAGTTAGTTCTACTTCATTTTTTGACTTTTTGCTTTTAGCTGTAAAGGAAATTGTTCGCTCAGAAAAGCGTTCTCATGTCTGTACGCTATCGGACGTTTGAAATAGGTAAGATCACGTAAGACACATTCGTAGACACATTTGTTTTGAATAAAAGCCCAATAATGGAATGTATTTGCGAATATTGTAGTTATTACTTACTATAATTTTGAAGGTAAAGGGTTTTATATTACTTACCTTAGACACGTAATATTTTATGAAGTAATTCGTAATTTACATTATTTTACATTTTTCTTATCTTTTTTTGTTATTACTATGTACTCAAAATGTATCCAAATTACATAAACAAAATCTTATGTATTTATTTTAAAATAGTACAAACATACCATCATGCATCAAGCATGTTGCGCCATCGGTATACCTATATAATATAGTAGTAAGTAAGTATATTAAAATATACTTTTGCTATTAACAATTGAAATAAACCATAAATAATAAAATCTTATATTAGGGTCTAGAGAAACGAAAGTATCTAATATCAGTACATCTCTTTGCATTCATCGTAAAGATAGATAATTAACTCTACCCTACTACTGCCTTCAATACACAACACTGTATATTTTTCATATTTTATCATATTCTTATACAGACAAAAATATAAAATACTACAGATATGTAATAATTCGTACTCTACGTGTAAGGGACACTTTAAAAGAATTATTTCTGAACCGTGAAGCAGATGCGAAACCATTTGTCAATACTTATTGCTATTTTAATCACCATCTCTAAGGGATGTGGCATATCGATTGACCTACTTATCCCATTCTCGCCCCTTTTACGTCTCCTTACAACTCTATTCTTGCCATCTTATCACCGGATTGTACTTTTTTGTCAAAAGTTTAAGTGCGCTTAGAAACTTAGTTATTTATACTATTTTACCGCTGAAAACTATTTTGTTATTTTGCTAAAAATTTGATGCCGAAGTTCGTTAGGTATCACAGCATAGGTCATAAATTATAATTTTGATTATTGTAATCAATCTAGAAATTTAATGATTATTAAGTGTATATTTAATTAATTTTATTATAATCTGCTTACCCACTTTTTAAAAACATTTAAATATTTATTACGTATTTTAAAAATAAATTTAAGCAGGTTCAATTATGGTGAATAAAATAATATTTTATTGTTTCATTACGCAATGTAGAGTCATTAAAGTATGTTATACAAATATATAGGATATATAGCGAAACATACCCAATATTTTACTTACATTTTAGTGGCCGTCCACAATTTTATCTGCATGAACCTTGCCATGCTTACCTACCATTTACCACCTGCTGTGATTGAAACTTGCAGTAAGTTGCATTTACTATACAAAAACAAGTCACTTTGTGTTAAGTTGCAACTTTTCCTCTCTACTCGGACGCGATGGATTCGATTTCAATTATGTATTTAAATTTTCAACAATTTTATAACAATTTTTAAACGAAGAAAAATAAATAAATGAAAGAAATTTTCATGGATTCATATTCTATTAGTGTTTTTACATTACATCTCCCTACACTGTTACTTCGCAAATATATTCAATGTGAAGATTTTGAATTTTATTTCTATATTATAATGGGTATAGATTTAAATCTATACGTTCAAGTTAACTAGAAGATTTAACTTAAAGCCTGTTAAGCCCGCGCTAATCTCTAAAAGAACATCGCCGATTTTGTACAAGTTTTATCAACAAAATGTATTTAAATTTTATTCTGTGGTTCGACTAAGGAATCTTATGAATAAAACTCTTTTTATTCATTAACTAATTTAGTAAACGTAATCATTCGCCCTAAACTACAAAAAATATGATTTAAATATATAGATATATATTAGGAATGGTAATGCCTTCGTATTGGTATTTATATCTAAATATTATACAAATCAAATTCAATAATATTATTAAAACGCAAAGGCACGTAATTTATGGTGTATTTTCTTTTCCTTATCAAATACCGTGTAAGAACCATGAAAAAACGCGTAGCAACTGAATGCCCAAAGGAGCTGATAAGGAAAAAATAGTGAAAATTCATCATTCTTATTTCGCTCCTTATGGAAACAAACAAATCCTATTTGAAAATAATGGTTTGTTATATGGAGATATTTTTAAATTATATTTCTTATATTTCTTCAACATTACATAAACTAAAAAGTATATTGTTTCCAAATATAATAATAGTAACAATTTATTGAGACCTGTCGTGACGCAGGGACACAAGCGTACGACTGTAAACGCGACAAGTTTTGGATTCAAGCCCTATTTCAGAAAATGAAATATTTTCATTTCTTCGCTCTGATAACAAGAGAAAACGCGGAGTTTGGTACCGCCAATCAACAATACCTCGACAATTCGGCAATTATAATTATTTTTTGTTTGGTATGGTGTTTTGTAATCTAATAAAAAAAAATCCTTTCAATATAATCTAATATAATAAAATTGATAATTTTTAGCTAATCTAAATAAAAGGTATGCACCTATTTTATAAAAAAAAATACACCAATTTTAAACTTGTTCTTTAAAATATATATAAAACTAGCTGTTACCCGCGACTTCGTCCGCGTTCACTATTTTGTTCATAGTGACTTACACATAAAAGATAGACGTATACTGTCGCGGACTTTTATTTAGAACTATTAAAGATCCTACAGTAATTATCTTTGTGTAACTCCAACGATAAAAAAAGTTTTTTTTTAAATCAGTTTTCCCATCTTCGAGTAATCTGAGAAACATACGTATTAAGAACCTTCTCCTTTTTTGCAGTCGGTAAATAAAATGAGATAATAGTCAGATATAGATCTCCCAATTGCGTTACTATACGAAAAAACCGCATCTGTGGCTTTCAAATTTGGGGGTCGCCCTCGATTTCTTTAGGATTCCATTATCAGATCTTGATCTCTTTACCATGGGACCAATTGTGACATATACCCTCTCGAACAAAAAAAGAATTTTGAAAATCGGTCTACCCATCTTCGAGTAATAGGGGAACATACATAAAAGAACCTCCTTTTTTATGTCGGTTAAAAGCCCTATAAATTTTAACTTATTAAGTTATTCTGATATCAAAGCTACATTACTGCAAAGTTTCATGAAAATTCGTTCAGTAGTTTTTGCGTGAAAGAGTAATAAACATACACACATCCGTACAAACTTTCGGATTTATAATATAAGTAAGATTTACTGTTTCCTTTACACTGTAACTTTTCACAATTGTTTGTCTACGACAAAAATACTTTTGAATTTGATTAAGCAACGAATAAAGTTGACAAACTTAAATTTATGAATGTATGCAATCAAATTGTACGAATTGACCTGAAGTTTGTAATGATTTTTTCTATGAATTGGCAACTAACTATCGTTGGTGGTAGTTTGATATGATAATTATGTCAAAAACCCGTGACCACGGACTACTGTAAAATGTTCTTAACATCGTCGGGTTTCCAAAAATGTTTAATAATTAATATACACGATTAATTTGTTAAGAATTATTTTATTTAAAATGTGTAACAATCGCGAAAATCAAATCTTAAATATTATCTTTAGAGTTTTTGCGAATAATTAATGGTTGAGTATTTGATATCTATCAAGATGTGAGTTGCGATCTGCAACTGCTGGAAAATGACAACCATTGGCATCTGGCACTTGCTGATGCAGCTTTAACATGTACGGCTAATAATATTCGTCAACTATTTGAAATTATTCTGACGATATGTTATCCAAGACAATCATCAGCATTGTAGGGAAAACATGAAACTTACATGACGGATGATATTTTGAAACGAGTGAGATAAACAGAACGATGTCCGAGTAAAGATGTCGCATCAGAGATTTACAATGAAGCAAAGAAGAATACTGCTACCCCGAATTTCAAACTTTTCACTCAATCATTAGGGCAAGCCTACGCCAGATTGTCCAACAACATTGATATTTATTTATTTATTTATAACATTAAGATAATGTATACTGAGACATTTGTACGATAATAACCGCCTTAGTTTAAAACTACGTTGCGGCTATTGATGTCCACTCCACAGCGTTGATACTAATATGAATACAATACTAATTGTTATAATAACAAAATAGGATTAAATTCAAAACTAAAACTTAGACTAAAAATAATTAAATAAAAATATGTGAATGCATGCTTGTGTTTGAGTATGTGTGCGTATATGTGTATTTGTGTGACTATACAAGTGTAACTAAAAGATTTTCTGTTTTTTCGTAATTTAATGTTAACAGCCAATCATTCAATTTTGTTTTAGACTTAACTGAGATAAAAGTTTTGTTTAATCGAAGAAACTAAAACTTAAGCAAAAAAAACAAGGTAAAATTGAAATAAAAGTTTTGTTTAATCGAATAAACTAAACGCCGATGATTCAGGTCAGTAAGAGGTCAGTATATCAAAGAAGTCCACTTTTCACAAATCAGAAATAATGGCAGGTTTAAAAAAATATTCCGACGTTCTAGTTGATATTGTATGCTTTACTTGTAGGTTACAGCAAATACATATAGAAGAATGGTCAATAAAAAGTGTTCCCAAAATATATGTACTTGCGCTTTTTTTACTTTTAGTATGTGATCCAGGCAGCTGACTTTTCCGTAGGGAATATGTATGCTGGTATCAAGCCATGTGTCTTTTGACATGTGTCCAATATTAATATTCATATCTCCCTATAAGTATTATCGTTTTGTAATGACCTATAGAATTTAATGTGTTATCCAAGCTATTTATAACAGGGGTTATGGTTATATAAGATGGCGATCGATACAAGGCAAGAATAGCAGTACTAGTAATTTAATCAGTAAGCAATTTGCTTCATCAAAGATAGGCTCTGTAACCTCACAAGTTAAATTATCTAAGTTAAGCCACAACACCATCATTCTGATTCCAATAACTTGACTTGAACGAGCAAAAATTAGGAATGTTAGGTAAAACAACAAATTTACTCAGCCAACATTCAGACATAAGAAGGATGTCAATATTGTAGATCAATCCTTTTAATAAAATTAAGAGTAAAACAAAGTTTCAACAAAGGATGTTAACGTGACGTACTTTTAATCCTGTGTCCAGGTTAAGATATTCATTACATTGCTCAGGAGTACAAACTTTTGAGTCATACACCGATATATCAATATTTTGAATAATTTATTTGTCAATCATATTTATACGTATCTAAAAAGTAGGCCAATATAATTTCATGTCTAAAACCTATGTTTAGTAAGATAGTATGCTGTAGTTTTTGAAAACTCAATTCATGATAGGTTGTGTGATAATTATTGTAGAATAGAGCACGCAAGACTTTATTATGAGGTGTATTAGACATAATAATATTATAAATGTGAAAGTTTGTTTGTTTGGATGTTTGTCGGTCAATCACGCTGCAACTACTGAACGGATTTTGATGAAATTTGGTACACAGACACGGTATGAGCTGACTTAGGTGATAGGATACTTTTTATCCCGATTAAATGTTCCCTTAGGATAAAACAGGAATCTCGACATTTATCAATTACACTGAAAATTATGACCGGATTTTGTTTAAAATTGGTATAGAGACAGGGTATCTGACTCAGGGTCTTAGGGTACCTGACTTATATAGGAACTTTCTTCTACGTATGCATATATATTAAAATTATTTTTCTAGAACACAGTATTTACGATCGATAACGCGTACTTAAACCGTTGAATAGATGAAGTGCAAACATAATACAACATGATATAGGTCGTAGAATGTCTCTTTTACGTAAGTATATATATTAAAATTATTTTTCTAGAACACAGTATTTCGATAACGCGTCCTTAAACCGTTGAATAGATGAAGTGCAAACATAGAATG
>DWMZ01000636.1:0-20699 GCA_018249855.1 Eueides tales michaeli | reverse complement strand
TCATATTTGTCCGAAAGGTTATTTTGAATCAAATTCTTATATATTTGAATTTTTAAGGCTCTGGTACCATCTTTTTTCTTTAATTAAACAAAGCTATGGTTTGGAACGTGACGAATAGAATTTTTTTTATAGAAAAAAATATTGCCTTTCCAATTTACTTTGGCCAAGTGCGTGACTTTTCTAATATTTTTTATCGGTATTGACAATTTGGGGGAATGTCGTTATTCTTAATTGATATTTTTAACTAAAACCTCTTAAATAACAGAATTAATTATTGAGTGTACTTTTTTACCATTTTCAAAAAATATTTGATATAAACTTTTAGTAGTTAAAGAGTAAAAAGACAAAGGTCTTTTTAAAAGACCTGAAGACCCAAAAACCTTTTATCCAAAAAAAGGGTTGGAAGTATCAACATTACGAAAATAAAAGACAACCATAGATGTAAAAAAATATTCGAGTATATTCAAAATTCTTTTTTTGTTATTTTTTTTAGGGTAATGTATAATAAGTATTTTTATGTAGCGAAATTGAAACCCACGCTTCTTGGAAAGAAAACCGCCCATGCGCTCTGATCAACTAAACCATACGTTCTAATCAAACTACGTCGAATTTCTTATTTGAATTGCTACAAATTATTCATATTGATAATAATCTTTAATAATTGGAAATAATTTTAAGATGTTATTCCACACTTAGAATATTTAATAAAAAAAAGCATCCTCTGTTACCAAATGATAATTATAAATAATTGTTGAGTTTTCAAGAATGAATAAAAATATAGATACTAACAACATAAACACGTACGTTGCAATAGGCTTTTATATGAATTTCAACGAACCTTGATAAAAACGTATAACTTACTACCTTAGTCAGATCATATAGATCACAGCGCGTATTTAATTTATTTAACCTCGTTTCATTCAATTTTTAGCATTTTTTAGGAACTATTTTTTTGCCTAAGCAAAGGGAAATGTAATGAAGAAAATGTTTTTAACATGCTATACAATAAAAAACTGAAGATCTACCGGGATGAACAAGGCTTTCAATTAAAGAAAGCCGCACTCAAATGGGTTTATTCGTTCAGAAACAGAAGTAATCACACAGACTGATAGACAGGTCATACTTATAAAATTTCTCTTTTTGCGCTTTTTTTCTTTTTTGGGGTAAAAACACATTATAGCAACTATTTTCTAGAGATAAATATATTATTTACTCCATTTTGTAACTTCGATAATCTTACATATCTAGAAGTAAACCGGTGGCAGTATCCCAAGAAGTAATTTGTGAAAACTTGAATTTAAAATGAAAATTTAGCGTTTGTGCCAAAATACCTAATCGAGCCACATTTCAAGCCAATATATAGCCAATATTTACTATTTCATATGTGATAAATACGCGGAGAACGGAGTGACTTAATATGTCTTAATAGGAATGGAGTGACTTAGTATGTATCCTGCATGGCAGAGTAGGCAGAAGGAACACAGGAACCTATCTTGTGTTCCTTCTGCCTACTCTGCCACGTGCAGAATACAGCATGAAGCATAACGGAAATTAAACAGTTAATAAAAAGATAAAACATACGCTCGGGAATGTTACTTATATATTTTTTTGATTTCTTCACCCAAGTAACAAAGCATTGCACGGCGTTAAGTACCAAAACTCAACACGAAATGCCCCAAATGTTGCGGAAAGTAGGGAACGTAATATCTTAATATTAGGTTCCTATGTTTACTCTTCTTCCTTTCTTCTCAAGCGTATATATTGTTCAGAAACAATGCTCCCATGAAATCAAGACATTCCTTGTAGATTAGCTAATTTCAACATCATGCTATTAATCCGACTATAATCAAGAACAAAATTCCGTAAATAATTTCTTTCCCGTTAAACAATTTAAGCTTCTTTATACGTCATTATAAAGAAAATCATGCTTGGTGAGTCGGAATGAGTGAATTCGATATCCGCTTGTGGCTTATTAGTTATACTTCATTGATCGCTCAGCAAAGACGAAAATTTATTTGAATACACATATTGTTAGTAATGGGTAGAAGAGGCCTGTCGTGGAGCGAGGGTACAAGCGTGTGACTGTAAATACTCGAGGAAATGTAATATCTGATATTTCTTTTTTTTTGTTTTGGTACCTAGGCGTTGAGCTTCGCCACTCAACACGCCACTCAATGCATCGAATTCTGTGGAAAGTGCAAAGACCGAACAGAGTGTCTTGACACTAGGCTCCCAAGTTCTCTCTGCTTGCCTTGCCATGTGCGTGGCAAAGGCGGTGTGTGGATATCAAAAGAACCTTTGGAATTATTTGAATTTCTGACTATACTGTGAGTCAGGCTCCACTTTTCATCTGTCAAGTGTAGGTGTGCGTGTCGAGCCACCGAGTCAAGGCACATGCTTCCTTGATAAGGTTTAACGTTATCTAACATTTAAACTATGAACTATATAAAAATCGTTATGTATTTCCATTACACTTTTTCCACTAAACCTTTTGAAGTGATTTAATAATATTTTTAAAGAATTTTGTAATTTGTTTCGAATTTCAAGTTGAAGGACACAAAGTAATCCATTTAGTTGCTTTTTGTTGAAAAGCTTGCTTTTATTTTTATTGCTTCTATGCATAAAAGAAGATTTTTCCGCGAAAATAACTATCGTGGCGCAGTGAGATTTCACTGTAAAGGTGAATGTTGCAAGTTCGATTCCCATTCAATTATTATTTTCATCTCCCCTCTCTGTAAGACAATGCGCGGCGTTGAGTTCTGCCACTCAACACCCAATATGCCTACCATGATATAGGCAGGATAGACTGTAAACCTGTTTTTTTAATGTGATACATCAAAATACTGTAAAGAAATTAAAATATCAATTAGATTCAATTTCAGCTTCACTATTTATCAGGGTATGCCATGGTAAGATAGCCAGAGAGAACTTTGGAGTCTAGTGTTGAGATACTCCATTCTATTCCCCAGTTTACGCCGATTTTGAGGCATTGCGTGTTAAGTGGCGGAACTCAACGCCGCACTGTGATTTGTTGCTGGAGAGAAATAATGAAAATATAAAATATACTCACACAGTCACACGCTTGTGCCCCTGTGACACGACAGGCCAGATTTAGTTTATAGAATCATTTTGATATCTATATTAATATATCTGAAACGTTTGCTTATTTGGTTAAGCACGCTAATCTCAGAAACCACTGGTTCAATTTAAAAATATATATTTTTGCATTAGATAGCCCATTTATCGACAAAGGCTATTTTACATGACGGTAAAACCGACGGAGTGAAAAAAAAAAAATTTTGAAAACGCGACCCGCAAAACTCGACCGACAACTTTCGTGCGTACGCTGAGCAAGGCATGTATGACAGAATTGTTCACATTTAAAAATTGTAAAAAAAAATCCACGAGAGCATTTGTTTCTTTCCTGAGGACAACCCACAGTAACCATTTTCATGGTTTACAAATTACAAAAAAAATAAACGGAAGCGATAATAAGGCTATTTTCGAACATGTTATTCCATATCCAATTAAAGAAGTCAATTCGTCGTGCGTTATAGATTAAAGGTGTTTTTCGTTATATATAAAAAAATATATATTTTAATTAAAACACATTACATATTTTTACTATTTTTAAAGTATTATTCCACATTTGGGAAAGAAAAATACTAAATTTAAAAACGTATAAACATTTTGAACGAAGCAGGATTTGAACCCGCGCCTCTTGGAATCCGCCCAAGCGCTCTGACCACTAAGCCATTCGTTCTCACTGAGCTCCGTCGAAATTTTTATACGCTTGTTACAACTTATTTCTGTTGTTAGCATCTCTGTAGGGAGATTTTTACAAATTTCCGCTACCCAAAGACAATTCGTTAGAATTATCGTTTGGCAAGAGAGAATGCTATTTATTGAATATTTTTACTATTTTTAAAGTGTTATTCCACACTTAGGAAAGAAAAATACTAAATTTAAAAACGTATAAAAAATTTGAACGAAGCATAATTTGAACCCGCGCCTCTTGGAATCCGTCGACGGAGCTTGGTGAGAACGAATGGCTTAGTGGTCAGAGCGCTTGGACGGATTCCCAGAGGCGCGAGTTCAAATCTTGCTTCGTTCAAAATTTTAATACGTTTTTAAATTTAGTAAAAGACATTTTACACTTTTAAATTATAAGACAGCAGAGTAATCGTTTCGTCAAACGCCGACCAAATTGCGGGCCTCAACAGTGCCGGTGATGAGTGGCGGGTACGACATAGGTTATACTTATTATTATAAGTATCTATACTAGTATTAATTGTCTATATTAATTATTATTCTCCAAGATTCTACTGGTTTGGCTTGAAAAACATAATTTTTGTGTGAAATAATACTACGAGTATTTATCGAGAAAGGCTATATGTATTTTGGTTCATTCATTCGATCACGCGAGTGGAGCCGCAAGCGAAAGGTAGTTAAACTATAAATGGGACCATCTTAGTGCCACCAGTAAGTAAATAAGCGTGTTAGCATATGCGATGTCTCTAATTGGAATGTAAAACTGTATATAAAACGCGTGAAAACGTTTATTTAATACTATTTCTTATACCACTACTAGAATATATATACTAGAATATATCCCGCACATGGCAGGGTAGGCAGAGGGAACCTGGGAACCTTGTGTTAAGACATTCCTCTTCCGCCGGATTAGAGGCATGAGGCATTGTATTGAGTGGCGGAACTTAGCGCCGCGCTTTGCTACGTTACCAATGTAATTTAATGATTTCGTTTCCTTGAGTGCATATCGAATTCATAGCCTGTAATTTCTACATTTACACGCTTGTAAAGTTGAAAAAAAAATGTAATACTTGAGAAAGAGCAGACTAAAATATTTCTCAAAAAATCCTGTATCGGGATCGTTGAGCTTTATAGAACGATTTTTATAAGGTAGAGAGACATTCTTGATTGACATATTAGATCTTCCCTTGTTCTGTCTATTGAGAAACGAAAAGAATGAATAAAAAAATATTAAAGAAAAACAATCTAAGACTTTATTATGACGAATGTCGTGTACAGACACCTTCACCCTTTAGGCCAGCAACGCACACACAACCCCCTTTAGGATGTAGATGTTCATGGACAAAGGTTATGCTTACCATCAGGGGGAGCTTCAGCTCGTTTGCCACCTTTTGAAATTAAAACAAAAGTGTGAAAATATTTATTTTGAGGCCTGTCATGGCGCAGGCACAAGCGTGTGACTGTGTACGCAACAAGTCGTACGTTCGATGCCCACTCGAGGAAATGAGATATTTATTATTTTCTAACGTAAGCGGCGTAGAGTTCCGCCACTCAACAAAATATCTGAAATTCGGCGTGAGTGTCTTAACACTAAGTTATCAAGTTCAATCTTTCTGCGGGATACAAAATGAAGCTGAAAAAAAATTTTTTTTTTTGATTTTGTGAATAACAAGCAGTGAAATCTATATGAACGTAGTACATTTATTTCATTTATTAGTAATTTTTTAAAATATGTTGTTATTTTAAAATAGTTTCTCTCGAAAGTGTTCACTGAGATCAACAACATATTGTATTTTTATCGCTCATTCATCCTTTAATCAAAAAAGTTAACGCTCATAAATATTTTACTACTAGAATATAGTATAGTTATTTAGCTTTAGCTTCATATAGTTTTTTCATTTTTAACTTTAAGATGGTTTATTATTTTAAAAATAAAGTTTAAAATATGCGATATTTTTATTTAAAAAGATTCAATACATATACATAGATATATTTTAGTGAAAATATGCATAAATTGTAGCGATTTATATATTTTTTAGTTTCACGTTGTATCCTTAAGTTCCCCATATGTTAATATGGGGAACTTAAGGAACCTAGGAACCTAATGTTAAGATATTCCATTTCTCTTTAAACACTTCCGTTCTCCACTCTCCACCTAATTCTATAGACATGGGGCGGCGGAACTCAACACCACGCTTTGCTTCTTTACCGATTCGAGGAAATGAGAATATTAAATAAATAATTTCCACGAGTGAGGATCGAACCAACAACTTCTCGAAAATATATCACTAATATTGATAACTAAAACGAAACTAAAGCAAAATCAATACAGCATTCATAGAACCGAGTCAAGAGTGTTCACGCCTAATCCATCTAACCCTATGATGGATTGTGGCGTGTTTTCACGATGAGAATGCATTGTCGACTGATTCCCCTTGACGTTGACGTGAATTAATCACGCGACAACTGTCAACGGATCAATTTTGACGTGTTTATATTTGTTATCTGTTAACACGCTTTAGCTTCATTTAGTTAAGGTTAGGATTAAGTATAACTTTATTATAAATATTGCCTTTGTGTCATAGAGATAACTGTGTTATGTATGCTTCATATTTTAAATACTTAAAGTAATATTGACGGCATAGACGAAATATACGTGATGTAAACATTTTATATTAAATTATATAATTTTTAATTAAAGCAATTGATTGTTACTTTACCTTTCTAGATAATCAATGGTCCACATCTGTAGTGAATGACTCTAGAAGCGACAGGTTGTGGGTTCAATTCGCACTCGAAGAAATAAATTATTTATTATCTTTAAATATAAAAAGGCAAAGTGCGGCGTTGAGTTCCGCCACTTCCACAGATTCCAAGATGCAAATCAAATTCATCTGAAAGTTGGAAACGGGACGGAATGTCTTGACATACAATTTCCAGGTTCCACCTACCTTGCCATGTGCATGATTCAGCGTGATGCTGAAAAAAGAGTGAAAAAACCAAATAAACTCTTTATGAAAATATTATTCATCTTACTAATATTATAAATGCGAAAGTTTGTACGGATGTGTGTATGTTTGTTACTCTTTCACGTAAAAACTACTGAGCGAATTTTCTTGAAACTTTGCAGTAATATAGCTTCGTTATCAGAATAACATAATAAGTTAAAATTTATAGAGATTTTTAACCGACATAATAAAGGAAGTTCTTTTATGTATGTTCCCCGATTACTCGAAAATGGGTGGACCAATTTTCAAAATTCTTTTTTGGTTCGAGAGGGTATATTTCACATTTGGTCCCATGGTAAAGAGATCATGATCTGATGATGGAATCCTGGAGAAATCGAGGACAAACCTCAAATTTGAAAGGCACAGATGCGGTTTTTTCGTATAATAACGCAATTGGGAGATTTGTATCTGAATATCATCTCATTTTATTAACCGACTTCAAAAAAGGAGGAGGTTCTTAATACGTATGTTCCTCAGATTACTCGAAGATGGGAAAACACATAGGCTACTTTTTTCCGGAATTCCCGCAGGATTGATTCCTAATTGATAGAATCAACAAATCGCAGGGTCAAACCTTGAAGGTAACAGGCATGGGCAGTTCTATGTGGCTAGCTCATGTCACGAGCATACAGTAGCTACCAATAGACATAAGATGAGAGCTTTGCAATACTTAGTTACCATATTTCTTATGTTGATAGTATTGGTACGTTATGATAGCGTTTCCTCACGGACGAAGTCGCGGGCGGCCTCTAGTTATTCATAAAAATGTTAATGCTAATAGATATAAATCTGCAGTTAACATTACACTTATAAGATCTTTTCCCATTCTCACATTTATTAGATTTTGAATACCGTCCTACATTTAGCATCAATTACATTACTTTTTTTTGGCAGAAGGAACCCGGGAACCTAGTGTTAAGACACTCCGTTTCACTTCTGTTCCCTACTTTCCGCCGAATTTGAGGCATTGCGTGTTGAGTGTAGGAACTCAACGCCGCGCTTTGCCTTATTACCAGAGCGAAGAAATGAAACATTACATATTTAAATTGAAAATATTAAATATTTCATTTCCTCGACTGGGGATCGAACCCAGAACCAGGTTACAGCTGCACGCTTGTGCCGCTGCGCCACGACAGGCCTACATTACTAACTAACCTTAAAACCAAAAGATTAATATATTATTAAGCAGGTAAATTAAGGTTATTTCCAATAATTCTAATATAAAAAAGAATTTACAATCACTACGAAATTACTCATCAATTACAATTTTCTAGGCAAGTGCGTCGAATACATGTACCTATTGAAAATTCTATGTACATTTATATTTTTTTTATTTAAATTAAACATATAACATGTTGTAACATGTTGACGTGAACGTGAACGTGACAGTTATTTTAATCACGCCCGTTAACTTTGTGGTTTTATTAGTGCAAAATCAAATGATCGTTCAAATAAAATTATTTGTACGTTATTTGTATTTATACATACATACTGTGTTATTATAGAGTTATATATATTTTTTCATCTGTAACCCTCGTATAACAGTGAAGGCAGAGGGAACTTGGAAACCATTTTATGATTCTTTTTTTTTAGCTTAACCCTGTATTCCGCACATGGCAGGGTAGGCAGAGGGAAATAAACATAGTGTTAAGACACTCCGTACCTTTCACCACTCTTCGCCGAATTATTTATTCAAAACAGCTAAGTTATATAACATTTTTAATTAAATAAATTATAGCATAATCTTATGTACAAACTATAATCAGAAAAACTCCAATTCACAGCTCAGTTAATATTTTTATTTCACCTTAAACAATTTTATCGGCTAAAGAGTATATTTTTTACTAGCCAAATAACACCTCGATGGTTAACCAACTACCTGAGCTGAATAAATAGAAATGCTTTTCAACCCCACCACTCTCAATCCTTTCACCGGAAGTTTTCACAAACAAATGACGGGGTCGAGTAGTGTTGCCATTTTAAAAAAACTAAAAATACCTTTTATAAAATTATTATACTATATTACTAAAAAGTTTTATCCAAATTAGTTCAGCACTTTTAGAGTGAACGCGGAACAAATATCTATTCTCTCAAGCGTTCACACTTATATTACATTAAGATAAGCGCGGTTATTCACTGTCATGTATATTACACAACAATCAAAATGACCTTTACAAGTAACCTCACATTCGTGTAAACCGCCTATTGTTATACTTCCCTTTGGGATTTAATCAACTGTATTGTCTTCAAAAAGGTGCGTCCATTCCGTCAATATCACACATACTAATTTATTACTGAAAATGTAAAGTATTATCTTGTATTTTAATTTTTTATTAGTTTCACAATGTATCCTATACTTAATAAAGGTAGAGGAAACTTGGTAACCTAGTGTTAAGACACTACGCTCTCATTAAGACAAATTTCACTAAATTCTGCAGGCAACGATTTAGCAGTTTTACTCTCTAATGTAACCAAGGAAATCGCTTTGCTAACAAAACAATTGCGGAACGAGCGCAGCGTTTAGTTCCACCACACAACGCGCAATGCCTTCTGAATTCGGCAGAAAGTGAGGAAAGGAATACCCTCGGGTATTTTAACGGAACAGATTGTCTTAACACCTTAACACCTTAGGTTCCCAGGTTCCCTTTACCATACCATATGAAACTAAAAAAGTATATATAATAATTAACGACCAAAATAAATTCCAAGTCCGAGTTAAACAGAATAAATACTTAGGGGAAGCAACAAAACATTGATTCTTCATTAGTTAGAAGTAAGTTTCCAGTTCGAGGGTCTGGGGTCATCCGTTTTTGCGTGAAGTCAACCAAGTGTCAGCGTGATTTACTAGTTAGTGAGTGTTCTTGAAAGTTAGTTCAGAGAATTTATAGAATCTTAGCGCTTTAGCTTTTAAATTTATCTCGTTGCCCGAAAATTGTTTTGCTCAAAATCTTGCTTATTTTTTAGCTTAGCTTATTTAGCTTTTATTATTGTACTTTTTGGACAATCGGGAACGGAACTAGTGTGTTAATGGGATAAGTGTCTTTTGCCTAGCATGCTATACGGTGGATACAGTCTGAAGATAAAAAAAGAAACTTTTTTTTAGCTTCACGCTGTACCCCGCACGAAGCAGGGTAGGCAGAGGGAACCCGGGAACCTAGTGTTAAGACACTCCGTTCCACATCCGTTACATTACTTAAGAAATGAAACATTATATATTTAAATTGAACATTTTAAGTATTTAATTTCCTCGAGTGGGGATCGAACCCAGGACCTATCGGTTACAGTCACACGCTTGTGTCGCTGCACCACGACAGGCAGAAAAAATGTTGTAATAATATAACCAGCTTCAAGCTATATCCCGCACACATGATGACATGATAGACAGAAAGAACTTGGAAACCTTAAGGGAAAGACAGTCTGTTCCGCCAAATATTTAATTTTATTGAGTAGGGATCAAACCTATAACTTCTCGCGTTTACAGTCACATGCTTGTCCTCCTGCGCCATGACATATCTTTATTAATATTGTATGAGTACGTTCGATTTATTCTACTTTAGACCGCCGTGGCGGAGCGGCACAGCGTTTTACTCTAAACGTAACACTTGCAGCTTCGATTCCCAGACGGCGTAATGAATAATTTTTATTTTTTCATAATGTAAATAGTACATAATGCAGGGTTAAGTTGCGCAGATCAGCACACATTGTCTAGGAAATTAGACGAAACTCGTGATATGAAGTAACTTAATGATAATGGAGCTAAGAAAATACTTTCCAAAAATGTTTTTTTTTCCCATCTGAAAATTTATTACAAGATATCTTTTTGAGGGTCCGAACAATATTTTCATAGAGAACGATGATAGGGAGCAAAAAAAAATCTATTTTCGAACGGTGCGCCATGTGTGACACGTAAAAAGAAAAAAAATCACCTTTTCCAATGTTAAAGTCCCACATATTGCGGGCTCAAAATTCTTCTATTTGCCGATCGTTTCCAGTAATTTACGTTCAAATACGATGTTTTTATTACCGAATATTCTGTAAGTCGTTGTTTTTGTACAGTGAACGGTTTTACTTGTTCTTTTAATATTTTTCGTTGTTATTATTAAGTGTTTGAATTTTTTTATCAAAATATATTTATAGGAGTTAACTGAAATTAGAATGAAAATATTTACCAAAACTGTTATTGATCGCTCTTTGATTCGATAGATTTAATTTTCGTATACCAGTTGTTAAACAAATCATGGCGTTAATCTCCGCTACTTAGAACGTTTCGAATTTTGATATTAATATATAAAAGCCTGTCGTGGCGCAGCGCTACAAACGTGTGACTTGAAACGATAGGTTGTGGGTTCGATTCCCACTTGAGAAAATGACATATTTAATATTTTCAAATTAAAAACTTAATGTTTTCATTTCTTCGCTCTGGTAACAAGGCAAAGCGCGGCGTTTAGTTCCACCACGCAATACCTCAAATTCGTTGGTAAGTGGGGTGAAATAGCTTAATATCTATATATAGGGCTATAATATCCCAACCGAAGAAACAAAGACGACAATTAAAATGATTAACCAACAAATTACATTACCCAGAATCAATAAAAGCTCCAAGTACACAGAAATATGAACGAAAAGTTCCATCAAATGTGTGTCAATTTGGAGAAAAATCTTCATATGAAATTCTTATATAACGTTCTATATTATGTGTGATTATGAAATCAATTAGGTAAGACGTAGAAGCGATATAAGGCTGTTTATCAGTGGAGCCAAATGCTTTATAGCTTGATATATTATTGTCTTTGTTTTTTTTTTATGTTGGTTGAGTCTCAATGTGAATTACCCGAAAATTGGACGTAAAATAAAGAACGGAGTATTATGACGAGTAAATCCTTGCTTTGGTTTCAAACTTTTAAACAGAACACGTGACAAGTGCCATGATCGCGTTGCAACATAATTATGTTTATCTATACATTATGTATGTAAGTATACTTTATATTTGAGTCTGTTTGTAATATATATACAGATTAAGCTTATAAGGCCTGTCATAATCCAGGGACATGAACGTGTGACTGTAAACACGATAGGTTGTGGGTTCGATCCCACTCGAGAAAATGAAATATTTAAATTTCCATTTTCTTTGTGTGAAGTTAAGTTCAGCTCATCAACACGCAATATTTCAAATTTGGTGGAAAGTAAGGAATGGAACCAAAGGTTCCAAGTTCCTTTTGCTTACCCTGCCATGTGAGGGATACAGCGAAAAGCTGCAAGAAAAATAAACATATTACGTTTAAATTTGTAATATAATATTGTTTCAATTTTATTATATATTCCAATGTATTTATTTATTTATTCTCTCGCCTAAATATTTTCTTTTTTTCTCTTTAAATAAACGCCTAAATATTTTCTTTTTAACTAAAACGTCATCTTTTAGAGATTTCTTAAAGTATGTTGGTCTATTTTATTTTATAGGTAAACTAAAATTAAGTGTGAAAATATTTTTTTAGTATTCTATGGCTTCCTATTTGGTCACCCTAAGTAACTTAATAGCTTTTTAACAGTAATTGATTTCTTTTGATATCAAGTTTGTTCAAAGCCTGTCAAGTACAAGCCTCGCAAATGCTCACATATAAATGTCACACAACATAAATAAGTTAATTTTAAAATAACACATTCAGATTTATATCTGGTTAAATATTATGTTATCATATATGTAGGTGTCGGTGACAGTAAAAGTTAAAAATAAGTATATACCAGGGTAAGTAAAAGGCACCTAATTAGTCAAAAATTTAGTGCAAAGTGAGGAACGTAGAAGTTAAGAAGAGTTCTGCATTTCTCACTTTACACCAAATTTTTGAGCCGTTGCATGTTTTTTTTTATGGAAAAGACACGGCAAACGAGCGTACGGGTCACCTGACTGTAAGTGATCACTGCCGCCCACGGCCCCATGTAGCACCAGAGGAGCTACAGGAGCGTTGCCGGTCTGTAAGGTGGATGGGCACCGGGGCCCGGCATTACCCAATGCGAAACGCAGTGACCGAGGTCACTACTTAACGCCGGTTTTAAATGCCGGGGGTGGTAACAATCCGGTCGAGTCTGCCCATGCTTGTTGCCATTGTTGACAACGTGACTCTTCCACTCGTACTTTAGTCGCCTCTTACGACACCATCAGTACCAGGGTGATCCTATTCTAAGCCGGAATCACACGGCGTATGTTGATATGATGTTGTATGTTGATTGGCCGAATTCAACGTCACGCTCAAATGAAGGAATACAAAATAATTCATACCTACAATTGGAAATTGAATCTGTATCCGTAGCTTATAAATTAACTTAAAAATTATAAAAAAAAATATATATATATTTCTGAAGCCAATCTTAGCTTTTATATTTTAGTGGAGTAAACCTTAACGTGGCCTGAGGAGCGATAGATTCAATAAGAAAATTCTTCCTATATTACGCTAATAGCTTTTATAAATTTTGAGAATTTCATTATTACAATATAATTTAGGGCTTTTAGTTAAGTTGCAAAGTTATTTTGGATGCGATGCGATTCTATTCTGGATTTAGTGAATTTCAACTTGAACGGAGTGTCTTAACACTAAGCTTTTAAGCTCCCTCTGTCTATCCTGCTATGTGCTGAGTGAGCTGAGTGAGTGAAATTTTGATTAATTGTTCTAATTTCTGAGGTGTTGCTCCTGTATGTCGTATTGCAGGTCTCGGCGGAATCCATATAAATAGTATTCACTATAGCTTACATATGTGTAGGAAAACTTGTATCTATATGAAATTGTAAATGGTGATGATTAAATAAATTAGGATTCATTTTTGAATGAATAAATACATATTTTATTTAAAATATTGTTACTTTTAGTTCCACCACTACAAACTGTGCTCAATACGTAATATTTCAAAAATACTATGTAAAGTAGGAAACAAAGTATTTTAGGACCTTGTTTCTCTGCCTAGCACTTAGTGCAGGAAATATCTAAAAAGTGCCTTTTTTAAAATAAGCAAAAAGTGTCTTTCAACTAAATTCACTTAGCCTATCCCGCAAAACGCGGGATACGCGTGAAAATTAAAAAAGGTACATGGATTTTCATAGCACTGGTCGTTTCCTTAGACAAAGCTTTTATGTAAGTACACGGTATTTAAGAGATACTCGACTCGAGCAATTTTTTGCTATAATAAAGGCTAGATCCCTAAAGGAATTTACTGAACATTTGTCAAACGTGACGTTTAGGTTTTTTTATATAATATATTTTTGTACTTATATAAAAATAGTTGCCTTAAGTTTGGCGGAAAGTAGGGAATGGACCTGTTTCAACAGGAACAGAGCGTCCTAACAATAGGTTCCCAAGTTCCCTCTGCGTACCCTACTATATACGAAAAACAGCGTGAAACTGAGAGAGAGAAATCTACGAATAGATAGTAAATAAATGAAGATTCAGAATAGTATATAGTGTTTTTTGTAAATGATATGAATTTTAGAGCAAAATAAATATATCAGAACAAAAAATATATAATGATATTCGATAGAGGCCTGTTGTGGCGCAGTGGCACAGACGTGTAACTCTGTCGCGACAAGTTGTGGATTCGATCGCCACTCGAAGAAAGGACAATTTTAAATTAAATATTTAGTGTCTTCTTTCTTAGTTTTGTTAACAAGGCAGAACGCGGCGTCCGCCACTCACCATGTTTCAAACTTGGTGGGAAGTAGAGAACGAAACGGAGTGATTTGTCTGTAGGTTCCTATGTTTCCTCTGCCTTCCCTGATATGTGCCGAAAACTGAAGTATTTTTACCAAATTTTAAATGTTGTTCCATATTTAAATAGACATTTTTTTCCACTTTTGGCTAAAGAAGCGATATTTATACGTTTTCGAAAAAAATGATTGAAATAAAATTGATATAAGTTATCATCTACATATAAAAGCTTTCTAGTTCCATACAAAATCTCGATATAAAATATAACTTTAACCTTAAAATTGAATATGTTAAGTGCTTTTAAAAGAACGTAAAAACCACGAGGTTAAGAAAACAAAAATTAATGACAAAAAACGTTTCATGACGTTTAAAAATTAAATCATACAACGTGGCTCAAAATAATATTATTGCTACCCCTCCCTTTGACATAAATTACATTAATATGTATTCTATATATTATATACTTAATATATATTCTATATATTATATACTTTAAGCTGTGTGTAGTCTTTTAGTGTGTTTATATATAGTGATCAGTATATCCAAGATATTTACTGAATTTGAATCCATTTCCCTCTTTTTCTTCACGCTGTATCCTGTATACAACAGGGTTGATAAACTGAATGTGTATCGTATTAAGAGTCGTTCGTAATTCTATGCCCACATACAGCCTCATTTTTGAGATATTGCATGTAACTCAACGGCAAACTTTAATATGCTACCATACCAGAACAAATACATAAAACATTTGCCTTGAGTAGGAATCAAAACTACAACCATCGCGCCATAAGCTTTTTGCCTTTTCACTGCATCAAGATGGTCTCATCCATTAAAATATTACTCAATATACATATATACCGATATTAATTTTTATGTGTAGTCCATATAAAAAAGACCACAGAATGAAAAGTAATTATTTGCTATACAAATATCACGGCCTCTAATTATGTTAGTGTTATTAATTTAATGATAGCGCGCACTTGATAATTTGCATGCTTTCATATGAAATAATTAAGCTTTGATATATGGGAAAACAAATCTTTTTTTTTTTTATTTTTTATAGCTTCACGCTGTATCCCACACGTAGTAGGGTAAGCAGAGGGAACTTGGGAACCTAGTGTTAAGGCACTTCGTTCCGTTCTCCACTTTCCGCGGAATTTTAATTGAAAATAATATTTGGAAAAATAATCAAATGAAGTATATATTTTTCACAGGCATTATTTGTCTTAATATTAGCCACAAAGCGTTTGGACGGCTTCCAAGAGGCGTGGGTTCAAATCCCGCTACGTTGAGATTTTTTACGTTTTGTAAATAAGTATTTTTGTTACCTGAGTGTAGAAAAACACTTTATTTTTTTTTTAATTTAGGCAAAAGGAACCTTGTGACAACCCCTTAATTCTCCATTTTAACCCTCAATTCAAAAATAGGGGTATTATATATTTCACCTGTCTTGTGTGTCTGTTCTTAAACGCTTGTTACTACTTATGTTAGGAAAACAAATAAGAAGTAAAATTATTATTTCTTTTCCATATAAAAAACAATTAAGTACCTACGACAATTTCTCTCTAAAGATCTATCTTAATGTAGTAAAAGTAAATGAAACTAGAATCACAAAGCTATAATAGGATTACTCGATTTATTCTAAAAGTATTTTTTGCCACATCTCTAGAGTTCAATATTAATTTGGGTCATGATCATTTTAAGTGGTTTTTTTAGATGCTTTTCATTTTAATTGTCAAATTTGTTGGGGGAATTCTCTGTTTTCACGCTGTATCACGCTGATGGCAGAGATAACTTGCGAATCTAGTGTTAAGACACTCGGTTCTGTCTCCAATTTTTTACCGAATTTAAGGCATTGTTATCATAGGAAACAAATGAAAATATTAAATATTTCATTTCCTCGAGCGAAGTTTGATCCCACAATTTAAAGTGTTTACAGTCATACGATTTGTACCTTTGCGACAAAAGAGGCCTCTATACTAAGGTAGGCGATGGGAACTTGGCGGTGGGAACCTAGTGATAAGACACTCCACTCCATTCAATGTGGGAACATTCCGTCGAATTTTAGTCATTGCACGTTGAATGACAGAGTTCAACGTCGTGGTTTGCCTTATTACCAGAGCGAAGAAGTAAAAATATAAAATGGTGTATACATATTTGTATGACATATCTAATATAATGATTAACTGATGAATTAACCTTCTAAATATACAAAAATCTTCCCTTACTAATAGCGACGATAAATAACACATAGACGTAGCTATTTAAGTTAAAAGTTTATAGTTTTTCTGACATAAGAAATGTTATTTTACTTAAAAATTATTAAGTTTTTTATTAAAATTTGAACATAATATATAAGATGTACAAACATGAGAGGTCTGTCGTGGCGCAGAGGCACAGGCGTGTGACTGAAAACGGCAGGTTGTGGGTTCGATCCCACTTGAGAAAATACAATATTTAATATTTTCAGATTAAATATTTAATATTTTCATTTCTACACTATGGTAACAAGACAAAGCGCGGCTTCAAATTCCGCCACTCAACACGCAATGCTTCAAATTCGGGGGAATGTTGGGAACGGAAGTAAAACCAATAGGTTCCCAAGTTCCCTCTGTCTACCCTTCCATGTATGCGATACAGCGTGAAGCTAAAAAAATGTATAAATTATAGCCATAAACATATAAAAAAATCAAACACAAATTACATCGATAAACTCCATTATACTCACATCCAATCACTCACGGTCTACGACCTTTCAAGGACATATGGTGACCCTGATAAAAGAACCTTGAATTGTCCCCAAAAAGTAATTTGTACTTAATTCAGCCATAGGGGACATCTCGTATATTATCGATCACCAACTGGCCATCCATCACATCTGCTCCATGTACAGTAATGACTGATCTAATCAAGTAATCAGTTATAATAAAACTGGGACTTGACTTAGTAGGGTAGGCTGAAATTTTGAACTTTAGAATAAATTATAAGAAGTGTTTTTTGTTGTAGAATTTTGGAAAATTCACTATTTTGCCTTTTTCTACTTAGAAATGTCAAGTGAGTTAGTTTGTCTTTCAATGGCTCAATGGTAGTCTCATTTAATTGTTAGTTCCGCAATTCGACACGAAATGCTCCAAAAATTCTATGGAAATAAGAGAATGAAGTGTAATAACGGGAAACCGAGTGTCTTAACACTTAATTCCTACGTTTCCTCTGATTATCTTGCTATATGCGTGATACAGCGTGAAGATAATCAATACAATATAATGGTCTTAAGATATAAAGCAAATAAATATTTTCAAGGTAAGCGTGCATCACCATATATAAAAAAAGAATTAAAAACATATTATAAAAAATCAGGCACAAACGTGTGAGACTGTAAATGCGACAAATCGTGATTTAAGAAGGCAAAGCGGGGCGCTGAATTTCGCAAGACAATGCAATGCCTGAAATTCAGTGAAAAGTGGAGATTGGGGCAGTGTGTCTTAACAATAGATTTCTAAATTATCCTGCCATGGGCGGGATACAGCGTGAAAGTTCAAGAAAATATCCTGACCAATATTACAAGTAAGCTGAGAAGCGTCTGAAAAACCAGTTAAAATGATCTCAAATTGACTTTGAGCTGCTGAGATGAAGCAAAAAAACACTCTTAGAATAGATCGATTAATCCTATTATAGCTTTCTGATTCTAGTTTCATTTACTTTTACGACTGAGTGATCGATCTTAAGTGATAAATTGTCGTTAGTTTCTAATTGATTTTTAACATAAAAAGAAATGATAATTTGATATACAAGTATGTTGTTGCGCAACGGCTTATGAGTTCCTTCCTTGTTGATTATCTTGAAAATTGAAAGTAAAAAAATAATAAAAAATAACTCCTGACCAAAAAATAGTCACAACCTTATCTCCGTAACATGCTTATAGGTTTTAATGTAACGATTGCGATTTTCGAAAAACTTAGCTAAGAAACCTCCCCCCTCCCCCCTCCCCTCCCCCTCCCTCTACTCTTATTTTCACTTTATTTTGCTAAAGACATATAGTATATAACATTGATATAGAGCATATAGCCTTGGCTATCTATTGAGGCCTGTCGTGGCGCAGCGGCACAAGCTTATACACGACAAGTAGTGATTTCGATCCCCCACGTGGAAATAAAATATTTAATATTTTTAATTGAAATATATAATGCTGTATTTTTTTCGTCGCGCCATCAAGCACACAATGGCTGAAATTCGGTGGAAAGTGGGGAACGGAACTGAATGTCTTATCACAAGGTTCCAAAGTTTCCTCTGCCTACTCTGCCATGTGCAGGATACAGCGTGAAGCTAAAAAAAAAATTACTTAACAATAAATATATAAATTGACACGTACAGTTGAACATTTCTTATACATCACAGGCCATCAATGCCCTTCAATAAAAGTCATCCACAGATTATCATCTCATTAAAATCAGAAGTGACTCTCCAAATCGGAGATCCATCAAAATGAGCGACGCATTATGATAATGTGTACGATCAGACCCGAAGAATTTGAATAGCGCTTACTGTAACGCATTTTATATATTTTTCTAACTGCTCTTTGATTTTATTGTCTTTTTTTTTGTTTCGCTGTGGAATGGCTTGTTTTAGTATGTTAGTCGCGGGAAAGTAGGAAACGGAGTATGACAGGTTGTGGATTCGATTCTCACTCAAGGATATGAAATATTTAATATTTTAATTTCCTCGCTTTGGTATTTTGGGCAAAACTCGGCGTTGAGCTCCGCAACGCAACTCTCAATGCCTCGAAAAATCGACGGAAACTCATAAAGCGCTGATGTCTTTATGAGGACGGAGTGCTTTAACACTACGTTCCTTAGTTCTCTTTGCCTACTCTGCCATGTACGGGATACAGTATAAAGCTAAAAACAGTATACCAAGAACCTTTCTAGCATTACTTAATATTTTAATTTTTCATATCACAAATATCTAGTACTTCAACAGAAAAAACATTACGAGGGTAAAATTATAGGCGACAGAGACTAAAACAAGATATTCAATTACTAAGTTTTTCTAAGTGGGAATTAAATTCAGATCGTCACGTTAACAGTATGACGTTGTGCGACTGCGCCATAATAATATCCTTAATTGCTATTCAGTCACTCAGCTTCACGTTGTATCCTGCACATGGCAATAGACAGGGAGTACTTGAGAACCTAGTGTTAGGACACTGCGTTACATTCTGCACTCTCCGCCAAATTTGAGACACTGCGTGTTGAGCAGCGGAATTCAACGATGTACTTTGCCATGTTACCTGAGCGACGAAGTAAAAAAATAAAATATTTAATTTGAAAATATTTAATATTTCATTTCCTCAAATGAGGATCAAACCCACAACCTGTCGACTTTCAGTCACACGCAGTGCCCCTGCGCCACGACGGCATCTCCTATTAATTGCTATATTCTAACATATCGTATTACCGCAATAAACAGACATACATACAAACCAATTACTGATAATGATAATATATATTGTTATGGTAATTGTGATCTTATCGCAAATAATATTGTAAATCTCTACCAATTGTCAGAATCGCTTGAATAATTATATATCTATACTAATACTGTGGTTGTGTGTAGTTTGATTAAACGCTCAAATCTCAGGAACAACTGTTTTGAATTGAAAAAATCTTAGAGAAAGGCTTTAAGATTATAATATTATACTCTACTTTGAATGTAACCCAGTGTACTTATGAACCAAATTATCAGGCCCCTTTAATTCTTTTTTTCCTCGATTGGGGATTGAACCCACGACCTGTCGTTTACAGTCACACGCGTGTGCCACTGCGCCATGGCTGGTCTCACTTCAACTTAGTTTAAATTTAATAATAATATGAAATAAATGTTTTATAAACAAGTGTCTTATTGATTTAAAGTAATGATGCTCAGGGACGTCAATAGGGACATAAAAGCGGCAGGTTGTGGTTCGATAACCACTCGAGGAAATGAAATATTTAATATAATCAGTTCTTCGTCCAGGTAACAAGGCAAAAGCGCGGTTTTAAGTTTCACCACTCAACACACAATGTCTCCAACGGACGTGTTTTATTGAGTCGGGGATATAGCGTACAAAATATATATATATATATATATATATATATATATATATATATATATATATATATATATATATATATATATATATATATATATATATATATATATATATATATATATATATATATATATATAT
>DWMZ01000635.1:0-20703 GCA_018249855.1 Eueides tales michaeli | reverse complement strand
ATTCTCTATTTTATATACTAATCTCAATTACTCTCTTGTTCTAATAACATTATCACATTTAAGACAATATCTATATACATTGAAAACTGAAAATTCAGCAAAATAACGAAAAAAACGTGTAGCAGTTGAACTATTTTTTTTAAATATACATATATATTTTTTATTTACTATTTGATTTAAATAAAACAAACATGAAATATTGAAATGGGTTGCCCAAAATATAATAGTGAAAACTGCATTTAAATTGTGTTAGCCGTTTCTGAGATCAGCGCGTACAAACGCACAGACAAACAGACAAAATTAAAAAAATCACTATTTCATGCCCTATTATATAAATAAGCGTCCTATATAAGATGTTATTTAATATATCTTCAATGTACAGACAGAGATCAGTCACAGATTTATATATTATAAGTATATACATATATACTCTACAAACGATAGACTGTAACTATATTAGCCAATATATTAAGCGAAAAATATATATATTTTTATAGCTTCATGGGAACCTGGGAACCTAGTAATAAAACTCTCCATTCTCCAAACTCACCTTTATTTAAGATACGCACGGGAACCTACGGCTATATAACTAATTACAGTTACATGTCATTTGAGCCACAATAGCCTAGCTGTATATTTTTAAACGAATTCAAAAACGAAAAAAAAGTCATATTTTTTTTTAGCTTTAGGCAGAGGGAACCCGGGAACCTAGTGTCAAGACACTCCGTTCCACTTCCGTTCCCCACTTTCCGACGAATTTGGGGCATTGCGTGTTGAGTGGCGAAACTCAACGCCGCGCTTTACCTTATTACCAGAGCGAAGAAAAGAAAACATTAAATATTTACATTGAACATATTAAATATTTCATTTCCTCGAGTGTGTATCGAACCCAGAACCTGTCGGTTACAGCCACACGCTTGTGCCGCTGCGCCACGACAGGCCTTATTTTTAATGTTTTTAAAGTGTTATTCCACACTTAGAAAAGATAAATACTAGTTTAGATACAAAACGTATTAAAAATTGAATGCAGCAGGATTTGAACCTGCGACTCTTAGAATTTTTTAAATCTCTCTTAATCTTCTTGTAGAAAATATCTAAACAGAAACGGAGAGTCTGAACAGCAGAATAGGCAGAGGGAACTAGTGAAGCAAGAGTTGAGACACTCTCTTTTTACACCATTCCTATAAGAAATTTTCAATATTCACTTTCTACCGAATTCTCCATCTGTTTCTGTTACCAGAGAGACGAAATGAGAATGTACAATATTTTTTTACCTTGAACGGAAATCAAACCTCGTACTTACGTGCCTCTGCGTGCGTTAGTAATAAATATAGAAATATTGATAGATAATATAATTGCGGCGTTGAGTTCCGCCACTCAACACGCAATGCCTCAAATTTGGCGGAAAGTGGGGAACGGAAGTGGAACGGAGTGTCTTAACACTAGGTTCCCGGGTTCCCTCCGCCTACCCTGCCTTATGCGGGGTACAGCGTAAAGCTATAAAAAATGTTATCAAAACTTATATTAATGATGTCAGCTTCACACTTTATCGAACATTGTAGGGTAAGCAGGGGGAGTTTGGGCACCTAGTGTTAAGACACTCCGTTCCCACTAAGACACTCCAATCTCCACTATCAATCAAATTTGAGGCATTGTGTGTTAAGTGGCGTAACTCAACGCCGCGCTTTGCCTGGCTACTAGAACGATCAAATATTTTCATATTAAATATTTTATTCCTCCTTGAGTAAGACCCTTTCAGTCGCACACTAGTGCCTCTGAAACGGGAAAGGTCTCAATAAAAAAAATAATAAATATAAAAGTACAGTGCGGGATACATACGTGAAGCGGGATTCAAGCCATATGCGGGATACAGCGTGAAGCTGAAAAAAAAATTACCACGAATCAAACCTGGTAATTTCTTTTCTTTTTCATTGTTTTTTTCCAGTAACAGCCATGCTTAAGCTATGTAGATAGTATTGTGTGGTTGTCTTAAAGATTTTATTGATACAAAGACAAAAGACAAAGATTAAAGACCTTTTTAATCTGTCTAGAATAAAAGAAAAATGAAAAAAAAAAAAACGAGTCGAACCACAAATAACCCCGTTTACAGTTAGACCCTATTCCATTGCGCCTTTACTCAATCTTAAACACCACAAAATTTGTATGTAAATTCGCCTAAGCCCTCTTTGAAATAACTCTAACAAGATAACAGTATCTTATGAATATTTAACTCCTAATGAATATTCTTCATTTGTTAAGTGAGATTCTTTTTTTTTTTAAAGTATTGTTTTTTATGAAACTGGGTGGGTAGTCGAATCTATGATTACTTTTTTTGGGGTACCGTGCTCAAAAAGGTAAAAATGGAACCCTAAGTTCTCTACTAAAATGAGTGAAACGGAACTCTATGTATCCTGCGTGAAAAAGGTAAAAAGAAATTCTGGATTCCCTGCGCGAAATTTTAAAACGGTACGCTAGGTTCCTCGATTAGAAAGATGAAATAGGACCCTAGATTCTCTGCTTAATAGGAAAAGAAGATCCCGTGCTCATAAAGATACAACAGCACCATAGGTTCCCAGTTCACAAAGGTAAAACGGACTCTTATTACTATGATTTTGGCGTTCGTCTGTCTGTATCACCGGGCTGTTTAAAAAAAATATGATATTTTCTTAAAGGAACTTCCCTACAATAAATTTCTTGTTTGATATTTCTGCGGAACAATTCGTCCGCATTTCCGACTCACACTTGACCGGTTTTTTTTACTATTCTCAATTTTAGTAGATGCTATTTTTAATTTTACCTTGCATCTCGCTTATAGACAGAGAAAACTTGGTGTCTTAATCTGGACATTCTGCGCAAAATCTGGGGCGGATCTTAACGCCGAACATTGTCATTTCCTCATTCCTCCTCTCAGGAATTGAACCCACACTTGCCTTTACAAGCAGACACTGTACCACTTACAAAGGATTTTTATGATATATATTAAGAAAATGTAACGATTAATAAGAAAATCTGAAACGGTAAGAGGCTGTTAATTTTCTGGGACAAGGCTTTTAGTGTAATCTACAGTCTAGACTTAATGTTAGGACTTAGGTATTATAACAATATTTAAGTATTTTATTTTGTATCTGTGTATTTGTCGAGGCCTGTCGTGGCGCCTTATCGTATCTTTGCTATTGTAACAAGGCAGAGCGCGGTGTTGAGTTCCACGCAACACGCAATGCTTTAAATTCGGCGGAAAATGGGGAAAGGAAGTGGAATGGAGTGTCTTAACACTAGGTTCCCACGTCCTCTCTGCCTACATTGACATGTGCGGGATTCAGCGTGAAGCTGAAACTTACGCTGTATCACACAGACAAGTAAATAATACAAAAAACAGTTTAAATTTTAATATTTTCAAATTAAATAGTTGATGTTTTAATTTTTTTGGTAACAAGGCAAAGCGCGGGGTTGAGTTTCGCCACTAAGCACACAATGTCTTAAATTCCACTGAAAATAGGAAACCTAACGAAGTGTCTTTATACTAGATTCGTTTGTTCTCTCTGCCAACCCTGCCATGTACGAAATTTAGCGTGCAATTTAAAAAAAATGTCTCATAAGTATACAAACTGTGACCTAATATTGGGTAACCTATTTAGGAAGCACTAACGACCCCAACTTCGCCTGTTTTACTTTATATTTTAAACCATAGTCAAATATTTCTTGTGGTGATTCTCAATAAGATCATCCTGGTACTGGTGGTGTCTTAAGAGGCGACTAAAGTACGAGTGGAAGAGTCACGTTGTCAGCAATGACAACACGCATGGACAGACTCGACCAGGTTTATTACAACACTCAGCATTTAAAACCAGCGTTAAGTAGTTTTTGCCACCACGTTTCCCATTAGATAAAGTCAGACTCTAGCACCCAAACCTATGATGTTGGATTCTTCGGTGCTGAAGAATACCTCCTAAGTCTATAAGCTCAGGCTTGTGGAATTCTGGAAAGGATATAGTATCTTACTACGGACAAAGCATACCACGTGCACGCTCCACGGCAGCCCCTACCACGCTCAATGTAGATTTTTATGACTTTAGGGCCAGGGACATCCTATACTTAAATCAGAATGCCATCATGTATTAATCAGGATACGACACAGCCATCCTTGTAATTTCTGACAGAGGTTCAGATCGCTCGACCGAGTGACACAGCTTATTAAATACCATGGCTACTAAGTAGAACAACATTTTATATTTCTTGACGATATGTCCTGTGCCGAAGCACTGATCATTAAGTATCCAAATTGAAAACGTTGAAAAGATTACATTACTTTACGTGGCAAATTTCCAAAGCAAGGAACAAGTATATATTGTTAAAATCCATAAGAAATTTGAGAGCTATCCTTCCGAAACTCTTCAGTGTTGAGAAACTCCGAAGTTCCGAAACTCTTCAGAACCTTTAAGGACTACACTTGGCAACTTTAGCCAGCTTTCGTTTCCGCCACCAAATACAGGAAATTACATCTTACTGGGCCCTCTCTTTACCTCAAGCTCCATAGATGGATGGACTATAGATGAACAAGTATCAACGCATTCTGGTGCCAGAGCTCAGTTCAGATGTGCAGATGTTCAGTTCACCAAAAATGTTCAAGATGAGCTTTAACGCTCAAGAGTTCTACTTCTTTAGACATCTAAATGTCTGCCAGAAAGCGGGCCAGATGGAATTTCCTCTTTAATGCTCTGTTCATGTGCTTCTGAGCTGACACTAGTGGTAACGCGTTCTGAGTTAGCGTATTTACAAATGCATACGAGAGAGACTCGTAGAGGGACACCCCTCTATGCTCTTATCAACTTGATCCTGAAGAAAATCAATAGTGAAATAGAAAACAAAAACAAAGCACTAAAAGATTTATTTAAAATGTGTAAATTTATACACGAGAAACTTTCTATAACACTTAAGTAAATGGATTAACAATTAATTTAATACAATTTGTTGTCCTCTTACTTACCTATATAATAAAAAGGTTAAAATCTCATTTTAATATAATCTAAGTTAAGTAGAATTTGTGTTTAGGTACTTCTTCTCAGATCTGAGGCAGTAACTTTAGTAAGTTCCCTCTGCCTACTCTGCGTGAAGCTGAGTAATGAGTGAGAGTAACATCTTATTTTGAATAAAATATTTAAATTTGTATTTGTAATTTGATATTTAATACAGAATTAAGTTAATACTAAACGCCCTTTCCCATCAACGATGCCCACACGCTGCATCCATCCAATGAAACCTCGGTTTTGGTTCATATCCGCCTTCTTTCCTCCAACACACTCTGATAAGGGGCGGCGGTGCCAAACTAAAAGAAATTGAGCAATATGTATTTTTTTTTGAGCTTCTCACCGTATCCCGCACTTAGCGGGGTAGACAGAGGGAACTTGGGAACCTAGTGTTCAGACACTCCGCTCTATTAACCACTTTCCAACGAATATGAGGCATTGCGTGTCGAAGAATTAAAAATATTAAATTTTTAAATTGGAAATTTTGGAATATTTCATTTCACCGAGTTGGGGACGGAACTTACTATATGATATTGCCTCATAAATACTCTTTAAGAGACCAACATTGGTAGTAAAATACACAAGATGGTAATCTATATTCTCATTTCCGTCTCTCTGGTAATGAGGAAAAGTGAGAATTCCGCTACTCAGCACGCAACACTTTATACTTCTTCACGATTCTTTTAACTAGACAGGTGACTTGGCTATATGAGACTGAAGGTAAAGTTCACTTTAACTCACATATAGCAAAGTCGGCAGAGACAATCTGGGAACCTAGTGCAAAGAAATTCCGCTCCAAATTGAGTTACTTCCGTCCCCAACTTACTGTCAAATTGATCCGTTGCATATCAAGTGACGGATCTCAACGCCGCACTTTGCCTCGTTACCAGAGCGAAGAATCGAATCCAGAATCTGTCTCACAATCACACAATGCCTTCACAATTCAGCCTTGTATGAGGCAGAAAACATCTCAACACTGGGTTCCTATACGTCCCCTGTTATCTTACGCATTTCGTAAATTAATGAACTGTAGCTTAGTAATGATTTTTTTCCATGAAATACACAAAAATTTGCACTTTTCGTTTTTTTTTTCATTATATTTATTATTTGTATTGTAAATTCTCACTTTATACACGACACGAATTTTTTACGAAATTTAGCAAAAACGATGCATAAACGCTCATATTTTTTTTTGCGTTGATTTAGAAGCCTGATCTTATCTGTGCTCTAAGGCACATTAGACCTGAATATTTTATATTAATATCAGCTTGGTGCCTCCACGCGATCTCCTGTTTTTTTTAGCTTCACGCTGTATCCCGCACGAGGCAGGGTAGACAGAGAGAACCCGGGAATCTAGTGATAAGATACTCCGTTCACTTCCGTTCCCCACTTTCCGCCCAATTAGAGGCATTGCGTGTTGAGTGGCGGAACTCAACGCCGCGCTTTGCCTTATTACCAGAGCGACGAAATGAAATATTAAATATTTAAATTGAAAATATTAAATATTTCATTTTCTCGAGTGGGGATAGCCACAACCCACAACCTGTCGGTTACAGTCATACGCTTGTGCCGCTGCGCCACGACAGGCCTCAATATACTCGTCCGCGCAATCTCAATATATATATATATATATATATATATATATATATATATATATATATATATATATATATATATATATATATATATATATATATATATATATACATACATACCAACTTTATATAAACAAGAATTGTGGTCCAATTTACAATGATTCAAAAACACTTTGCGTGTCCCACTGCTGGACATCGCGCATTGTGGGTCATACTCCTCCGTACAAGACGCTGGGCATGAGTGCGCACAGAAACTACCATCTACGCCTTTGCTCAGAGACCTGGAAGTTTAAATATATTAAGAATATATATAAAATATAAATACGCGGCTTACTATTTTATATAAAGTGTTATTCAACACTTAGGAAAGGAAAATACTAAATTTAAAAACGTATGAAAATTCGAACGAAGCAGGATTTGAACCCGCGCCTCTTGGAAACCGTCCAAGCGCTCTGACCAACAAAGCCATACGTTCTCATCAAGCTCCGTCGTAATTTTTATACGCTTGTTTCAATGTTATTTATGTTGTTAGCATCTCTGTAGGGACGATTGTTACAAATTTCCGCTACACAAAGACAATTCGTCAGTATTATCGTTTGATAAGAGAGAATGCTATTTATTAAATATTTTTACTATTTTTTAAGTGTTATTCCACACTTAGGAAAGAAAAATACTAAATTTTAAATAAGTTGTAACAAGCGTTCAATAATTTCGACGTAGCTTGGTGAGAACGTATGTATGGCATAGTGGTCAGAGCGCTTGGACGGCTTCCAAATGGCGCAGGTTCAAATCCTGCTTCGTTCAAATTTTTTACGAATTAAATTTAGTGTATAATTGCGCAGTTTAATTTTTTTGTTATGTATATTATGGCTGTAATAAATAATAATCATCATTAAGGGAAAAGATTGACTTTACACTACGTTTACTATATGCGGCAATACGTGAATATGGTCTTTTTTTTTTTAATTTTTAAGTCCATCGTGGCATAGTGACAAAGTAGTAGTAGTTAAACGAACTAAGACGCGAGGGTTGTGGCTTCTTTTCCATTCGTGATAATGAATCATTTCCTGGCTCTAGTAAATAGACAGAGACCTGTCGCGGCGCAGGTTATGTATGGAGACACTCGAGGAAATGAAATATTTAATATTTTCAATTCTTTTCATTTGTCAAAATTGCTTCAAGTTCAAGTTGTGTGATTGTAACCGACAGGTTGTGGGTTCGATCCTCACTCGAGAAAATGAAATATTTTATAGTTTCAATTTCAATATTTAATGTTTCATTTCTTCGCTTTGGTAATAAGGCAAAAGCGCAGCGTTGAGCTCCGTCACTCAACACGCAATGCATCAAACTCGGTGGAAAGTGGGGAACGTGAAGTGGAACGGAGTGTCTTAACACTAGGTTGCCAAGTAACCTCTGCCTACCCTGCCATGTGTAGGATACAGCGTGACGCTATGTATGCTTCAAGTTAAATGGAGAGTGAGAAACGAAAGTGTAATGTGAATTGAGTGTATTAATACTAGTTTTTCAGGCTTCATTTCTATCTTAAAAAACAAAATTAAGGCAATAAAAAGTTTGAAAGCAAAGTACGGCGTTGAGCTCCACCACTAAGCACAGAATATCTAAAAGTAGAGTGATGCGTAGAAGAGAGAGTTCGAACACTATTTTTTTTTACCAATTTTAAAGTGTTAATCCACACTTTGGAAAGAGAAATACTTATTTAGAAAACATAAAAAAAATGCGCGATTTTTGAAGGTATTAGCGTAAGCGTATATATTTTTCTTTTCTAAGTTTAACAATTTAAATTAATACTTTAGAATTAGTAAAAATATTTAAAAAATAGTAAATAAAATACATTTGTGTAGCGAAAATTTGTAAAAATCGTTCCTACAGAGATGCTAACAACATATATAAGTTGTAATAAGCGCATAAGAATTTCGACGTAGCTTGGTGAGACCGTATGGCTTAGTTAATCAGAGCGCTTGGACGGTTTCCAAGAAGCGTGGATTCAAATCCCGCTGCATTAAAATTTTTATACGTTTTCTAAGTATTTTTAATTCCTTCTCCTAAGCGGGAAAAGCGTGAAAAAGCTTTTTTTTTCAACAATCTAACACTCATTTTTTATTAAGGGGACAAGTAATATGAAATTTTCACCTTCTTGAAGAAAACGATCTTCTTGTTTTGTTCACAACGGCTTTACTTTTTTCGACAATAGGTACAGGTTTAAATATATACGGTCGAGATACATAATGACCACCTATATTTTTGCATTTGTCTATTGACACTATTATATATCCTGTGAATTTAAAAAGAGTAATAATAAAAAAAAGATAGAGTGCGGAGCTTAACGCCGCGTCACCTTGTTACTAGAGCGCGGAGATGAAAACAATTTGTATCTCTAAATAGCTATCAAAGCCATATCCATTGCGCTTACAGTGTAAAAAGACTTTTTTCATTATTTTCTCTATTTTCCACCGTTAATTAAAAAAGTATTGTTCTTATCAGCAGAGTTTAACGCTGTGTATAAAACTAAGTCAAAAGAATGAAAATATTATTCACATCTGATTACAACTGCAACGCTACTGAGTTCATTCCCTGACGAACCATACACTTTCTCTATATAATACAGAACGCGGCGTTGAAATCCGCCATTTAAACGATTTTAAATATGAGCTGAAAGCTAGGAACAGAGTGTCTTAACTTTAGAGTATCGACCTCTCTAGCCTGCTATGTGCGGGATCAAGCGTGAAACAAAAAACGAAACTAACTATTAGTAGCGTGCTGAAATCCACAATTGACTTTTCTGAAAAAGCATTCGTTCAGAAACAAACGGTATTTCCATTTCTTTTCCATTTCTCTCCCACCACAAACTGAATTTACAGTGTTATTACAATCCAAATGGGTGCAGTCCAGCGTGGGTTGCCTTGTTTTGGTGACTTTTTTTGGGCTTGAACCGGAACTTTCCGTTCTCTGCCTTTGGATTTCATGTTTTTCAACATTGTCGTTGTTTTTTCCGGATATAAAGAGAGTGTCTTGGTGAGGGTTTTCTGAAAATGATGGAATTGCATGTAATCACTTAAAAAAAGTGTGTTTATTTTCATCTCCTTAGTCTGTTATGACCAAGGGCAGGTTTAAGCTCCGCCAGTATTTTTTGTGGTGTTCTGGTGGGGAACTGAAATATTTTAATGGGAAATGAAGGGTTCCTACATTAGGTTCCCAAGTTTCTTCTACTTACCCTAGCTTGTGTATACAGCGTGAAATTCCGCAAGATGTTACCCTAATATTAGGCGGTGTGAGGGGAACAAACTTAGAACAAGGTTCCTTATGGTAATACTTTTGCGAAACAACAATGTATCACACAGTACAATAAAAATAATCTGAACATTTTTAAAATTATTCTATTATCAATGTTATTTTAAACATTCCTGTATTTGTAGATAGCATTTTTTTGTCGATTCAATATCTTGAAAATTAAGTAGATATTAAGAAATAATCACCCTAGGTTCCCTTTGCCTACTTTGCTTAATATGAGGGATACAGCGTGAAATTAAAACAAAATGCTTAATTCCCCCGAGCAAGAATCGAACTCGCAATACCATTTGTAACATACTCAGCTTCATGCGGTATCCCACACATGGAAAAGTAGGCAGAGGGAACTTGGGAACCTAGTGTTAAGACATGTTTCGGTTCTCACTTTCCACCAAATTTGAGGCATTGCGTATTAAGTGGCGGAACTCAACGCCGCGATGTGCCTTGTTAAAACTTCCAAAATACCTGTAGCTATATTCACATCTCGCATCACATCATCAATACGTCTGTTGCTCATCAGATCATCAACTTTCATTTCATCACCAATTCTAAATATAGGCTTCTCATTCGGTATGAACACTACTCCTTCCGTTACTTCTGGTTTTTCTGGTTTCTTTTCTTTCTTCTCCATTTTCTTCTCCGCTTTCCTCTCCACTTTCTCAGCTCTCACTGGCTCCGGTCTCTCTAAATCACTATGCCCAGAATATGTGATGAAGACTTCCGAATTATTCTTCTCCAGTTCAGAACAGTTGATCATCCATATTGGATATATTGGTATAAAAAATATTTGGTACTTCATAGCTTGAAAAAGGTTTTTTTCGGTTTTATTTTTCTCAATTTGGTGACAAAACGCGGCGTTGAGATCCGCCACTACACCACAAATAAGCAGAGCGTGGAAATCGGGCTGTCTTAAAATTAGATTCTATGTCTATCCTGCTAATTGCGGGATACAGCGTGAAGTTAAAAATAAACGTGATCCACTGATATTAATGTGATTTTTTTTTAAAATAGGTGTTTCTCATGTCGTATAGTAAGTTTATTGGTTGATTATCTTGGGCTTGGGATTTTTGGGTAATATTTTTAATTTAAAATTTTTTTTTCTAAGTTATAACCAGACTCTACAATATAAGTATGCTCTATAAAAACTATGTTACTAAACCACCTAACATATCTTACACCATTATTTAGGGTCCCGTACCTTAAAAGACAAAATGTCTTCTAAATAAGTACTTTTCTTTTTTTGTAGTGGATTAACACTTATAAAATAGTAATAGAGGTCTGTCGTGTCGCAGCGGCACAAGCGTGTGACTGTAACCGACAGGTTCTGGGTTCGATACACGCTCGGGGAAATGTAATATTTAATATTTTCAATTTAAATATTTAATGATTCATTTCTTCGCTCTGGTAACAATGCAAAGCGCGGCGTTGAGTTCCGCCACTCAACGCGCAATGCCTCAAATTCAGCGGAAAGTGGGGAACGGAAGTGGAACGGAGTGTCTTAACACTAGGTTCCCAAGTTTTCTCTGCCTACCCCGCCATGTGCGGGATACAGCGTGAATGTTAAAAAAAATAGTAATAAAATTAAAAAATTTTGTTTTAGCTTCACGCTGTATCTTGCACATAGTAGTGTAGACGGAAGGAACCTGGGAACCTGATGCAAAGACACTCGTACATATGAGTACATATTAAAACATTTCTGCTGAGTAGCCAAGCTTGAGTCACGTATTCCTTATCAGAGCAAAGGAATGAAACATATATTAAAATTTATTTTAAAAAATTGTAAAAAATACTTAAAAATATATTAAAAATTGTACCTAACAGGTATGAGATCAGTTTTAATTATATTTTTGGTTGAATTCATATAAGTGAAAACGTAAGGAACAGAACGGTGTACCTTAACACTAGGTTCCCAAGTTCCCACTATTTACCCCGTCATGTGCGGGATACAGCGTGAAACTGAAAAAAATCATTAAAGCATAAACACTTCGCATTGATTTTCAATTGTGATATTGCTACGGAACCCGCAGAAGGCGATTCCGACTCGCCCTTGACCGATTCTTTACGTATTGTCAAGTGAAACAATTGTACTGAACGAATAAAATTAAAAAAGTTTCAAACAATAGCGTGTTTCATCTTAAGGACTTGGAGATTCTTACATAATTTTTCATGTTTTTTTTTTAGTTTTACGCAGCGTCTCGCATATAGCAGGGGAGGCGGAGGGAATCTGGGAACCTAATATTAAGGCGCTCCGTTTCCATTAAACGCTACCGTTCTCCACTTTCGTTCCGTTCCGTTGAGGCATTGCGTGTTGATTCGCAAGACAAAGACATTTTGTACGCCAAACACCGCCTTATATCCGAAATATTGCATGTAGATGGCAGAATTTAACGCTGCCTTATGTTTTGTTACCAAAACAACTGTACGAAAAGGAAAACATTCAGGGTCAGTGAGCTCTCAGTTATTTCTGTTCATTTTAAAGGTGAAAAGGAAACCGTTGACATATTTCTTCTTATTTTTTTAATATTAGCTATCATGGCTAGGTGGTATAGAAAACACATAACGCGAAGGTTGCATGTTCGATTCCCATCAATTTTTCGAACAAATGTACATATTGTTGAGTTTCATCACATAATACAGAATAAGTGATTGAAATCTGATAGGTAAAAAAGAGGACGTAGTGATTTGACACTTTGTTATGTTTGCCTATGCAAGGTACATGGCAGGGTGGGCAGAGGGAACATGAGACCCTAGTATTATACGTTTATTAGTAACAGCGACGTCTATTGATAATTATCTGAAGCTTCAAGAACTCCAGTACCAAAGAGAAGCTTTCCGTTAAAATTTTAAACAGCGCCATCTAGTATATAACTTTGATACTACGTGAAGATCAAAGGGACCGCATTTTAACAGTTGTAAGTAAATATATAGATGGCGCTGTAGATATATCACGTTAGCCCGTATAGCGGGATAGCTAGAGGGAAAGAAGTGTTGAGACACTCCGTTTCCTATAGTGATAATGCTATTCATGTTTTTAGTTGAAGTTTATTTTTGTTATGTAAATTAAAAGAAATGATCCTCAAATTCGGCGAGAAGTGGGGAACAAAACGGAGTGTCTTAACACTAGGTTCCCAACTTTCCTCTAATTATGCTGCTGGGTAAAAAAGTAAATAAAATATATGCAATGAAATCGTTAATAAGAAAAATATATATTTTTTGTAAAATAGAACTTTTTTACTTTATAACATTGGCGTTTTTATAATGCTTTGTTAAATCACATAGTAAATAATATATAGAGATTGATTTCTCATCATTGAGGAAATGAAAAAACGGAGAAATAATCAAGATATTAATAAATAAAGCTTATTTATTTATAATTTGAAATATAGATATTATATAGATATTATTATTTTTTTTAATTCCGTTTTTAGCAGGAAATGCAGAAATAACTTGTGAAATATACGTAGTGTTAAGACACTCCCGTTCTCCACTTTTCGCTAAATTCTGAAGGCATTGCGTGTTAAACGGCCGAACTTAACATCTCGCTTTCCCTTTTTACCAGACCAAAGAATTCTAAATATTAAACAACTAATTTCCTCAACCGGGAATCAAACCCACAACCTGTCGAATTACAGTCACACATTTATGCCCCGGTGTCATGACATGTCTTAAGACTCACTCTTAATATTTTTTTTTCAGCTTCACGCTGTAACCCGCACTTGGCAGTGTAGGCAGAGGGAAAACACGCCCATTTCTCGCAGAATTTGCGATATTACGTGTTGAGTGACGGAACTCAACGCCGCTCCTTGATAATAATATTAAATATGTCTTTCCCTCGAGTGTGTATCGAAGCCACAACCTATCCTTTACAGCCACACGCCTGTTCACGCCACGACAGGCCTCAAAAAACCCCTTCAAATCCGAGCAAAGTCACATTAGCTCCTTAGTTATTTCAAATTGTAAACGCAGTTTTAGCTGACGTGTATCGCTTGGAGGCTACAGGCGGCTAATTACAGAGTTGAATTTACGTACGTTTCCATTGCGCTACGATATTGACGTAGGAATTCATGGAAATTATATTTTTTTGATGTTGATAGATATATATGAAAATGCGATTGTTTGTGGGTTATTCAAATTGGGAACCCAGTGTTAAGGCAATGCAAAGCGCGGCGTTGAGTTCCGCCACTCAACACACAATACCTTAAAATCGGTAGAAAGTGGAGAACGGAAAGGAGTGTCTTAACACTAGGTGCCCAAGTTCCCTCTGCATGCACTGACATGTGTGGGATACAGCGTGAAATTAAGGAGAAACAAAAAAAGACGTGGTTTCGTTTCTTTTTGGGAGTGAAAATTCCTTTCTCATAAAATGTCCTAAATATCTTGATAATGGAGTTCCTTAATATAAGGTTCCCTACCTTGGTGCCTTTTAATATCAGGTTCCCTCCCCCGGGGACAATATCAAGTACCCGTTTCCGGTTTGTCTACCCTGCGTCACTCTAATAACAAAACAAAGCGTGGCATTGAATTTCACCACTTAAAACCCAATGTAGTTTCAACGGAAAGTAGGAAACGGAACGGAGTGTCACAACACTAGGTTCCCAAGTTCCCTCCGCCTTCCCTGCCCTGAAATACAGCGTGAAAATAAAAAGAAACTAATACAATGGCAACACACAGCCCTCGGGCGAATACAACGTTATAATAACCATTGTTTAATTTTAAAAGAGACCTGCCCGTGTCCAAGGAGCTTTGGATTTCTAGTTAGCTTAGATTCTAAATATAAAATCTAGACCCAGCGCTGGGAAATGTGGGCAAAAAGTGGGGGAAAAAGTTAGGTATTGTTTGTTTCACTTTCACGCTGTATCCCGCACACGACGGGGTAGGCAGAGGGAAAACTCTCCGTTTACGTTAAGACACTTTCATAATTTTTTTCAGAATTTGAGACACTGCGTTTTTTAATGGCGGAACTCAACGCCGCGCTTTGTTGTCTATGTATTATCTGTTTCAGCTTCACGCTGAATCCTACACATGACAGGGTAGGCTTTTCGTATACATTAAAATACTTTCGCGATTTTTCATAGAATTTGAAATACTGGCTTTTGATTGGCGTATCTCAACGCCGCACTTTGTCTTTCTACCAGTATGAGAAAACAATAACATTAAATATATTGTTTCCTCGAGTGGGGATTGAAACCCCTTCCCAATACTAGACTCACGTATCTTTATTTAACATTCAATGATTGCGTATGGAAAACAGGATACCTTAACACGCTTTTCTTACCGCCTTTTTGCTATTTGCGGGATACAGCGTGAAAGTTAGTAAAAAAATATATAAAGTCGGGTTTACAGCCATTTTATTATTAATTTAAGGAATGGAGTGATAAGGTTCTCTTCGTTTACTTGTTCATTGCGGGTTAAAGCGTGAAAGAAAAGTGAAATAAAAAAGGAATGTTTGTTACAGATAGCAACACTAGTGGGAAGCAATGCGACTTCAACTCCGATGTCTTCAAAAGGTAAGACTATATTAAGTTTGATTCTCTACAAAATGTCAATATTTAGAACATTAGGTGAAACTCTACGCTGCGCTTGGTCAGCAAGAAAGATCCCGCTCATAGGAGGATAGGTAGAGGGAACCTGGGAACCTAGTGCTAAATCACTCCGTTTCCCACTTTCCGCCGTACTGTGAAATATTTTCATTTCTTCGCTCTAGTAATAAGGCAAAGTGCGGCGTTGAGTTCCACCAACCAACACGCAATGCGACAAATTCCAAAAAAAAATATGGGAAACAGAACGGAGTGTTTCAACACTAGGTTTCCAAAATCCCTCTGTCCACCCTGACATGTGCGGGATACAGCGTGGAGCTGAGATCGACAACGCCGCGCTTTGTCTTAATATCAGCGCAAGGATATGGTCTTAATTTTCCATTCCGGGAATCGAACCAACACCAGTCAAACACTGTACCTACTCTTTTCTTCGGAGGTGGGTATTTAGAAAAAATTTTATACCAATAAAAGTTTATAGAAAGTTAGTATTGTTGCGAAGGCCGCTACGTTTTTATTTGTTCAAATCTTGACCTAAATCCGTTCAGGTTGAAGTTTTAACTGAAAAAAATTTATAATGGACTAATATTAATATTTAAAATCGTATCTGTATCCACGTGATGGGTTTGGGCTCGATTTCTGCGTTCTTTATTTAGGGGGAACTTGGGAACCTGGTGTTAAGACGCTCCGTTTCTATTAAAAAATGGGGAACGAAAGTGTCTGAACTGGTACGGAATGTGTGAACATTAGGTTCCCTCTGCCTACCCTGCTATATATAGAATACAGCGGTAAGCTCCAGCGTTTACTTACTCTTCTTCCCTTGTTTAGTCAAACGGAAATAATCTATTTTAAATCCGGTACCAAATCAGGTACAATGGACTATATTGAGACGATTAACCATGATATATGGACAAACATTTTTTAAGCTTAACACTGTATGTCCAGCAGAGTAGGTAGAGGGTACTTGGAAACCTAGTGTAAAGACACTCCGTTCTTTACTTTGTGTCAAATTTGAGGCGTTGCGTGGTGAGACACTCCATTCTCCACCTTCCACCAAACTTGAGGCATCGCGTGGTGAGTGGCAGATCTCAACGCCTCGGTACTGGAGCGAAGGCATGAAAATATTAAATATTTAATTTTTTGAGTGGGGATCGAACCCGCACCCTGTTTACAGTCACATTGGTACCCCTGCACCATGATAGGGTTCAAAAATAAACAAAAAATGTATCTAAAGTTTCTCGTGACTGAAACCTTGCAGATAAGAATACAAGGAGTTTGTTGGAGCACAGATGAATTACTTTTGGTTTCTCTTAAACTTTCCTCAAGCTTCCTTTTTATTTAAAAACTTGACAGATTTGTGTTCTAATCTCATTTGAGGGAATTAAATAATAAATATTTTTACTGTTATTACTCTGGTTTCAGCTTTGAGCGGCGTTAAGGTCCGCCACTCATAACGCAATGCAGATTCAGCAGAAATTGGGGAAGGGAAGTCTTAATCGGGATAGAGTCTCTTAATGTTAGAGTTAAAGGTACCCAGGTTCCGAAGAATAAAAAAATCTTGTATATTATATTTTGATACACATATGAATTTGTCGTTTAGTGACAATTTTTTCCACTTTGTTTATGAAATCCAAATTCAAATTTATACAACTATTTACATGTATTTGTGTTTTGTTAACCGTCATTCATTAATAAACTTGTCATTGCTTAGTTTTGGTAGCAAGGCAAAGCGTTCCGCTACTGAACACCGCACTTTGCCTTTGGAAGGTCAGGAACGGCAAACAGTGTCTTCATACTAGGTTCCCAAGTTCCCTTTGCCTACCCTGCCATGTGCGGGATACAGCGTGAAGTTGACCTGTTCCACCGTGGCCATAGTGCTGCCTCAAGTTGGCAATGAAGAGTTAAAGGATAGCGTGACTCCATCACAAACCACGTCCAAGTTGCAGGCTGGAGTATTAGTGATAAAACTGTTTATAACCCACTTATAACGCACTGGAAAGATTAAAAAACTCGAAAGGTCCTAAAGAACTGATTGGAGCAAACCAGCAAATGCGCTTCGTCTGCGGCATCACATTACTTAATGCGCACAATAATGAAGGGTTTCAAATCAAGTTATTACCTAAGCTCGTTGTAATGGGTCCACCCATTACAAGGCTGGCAAGGAAGCCAAATCCTACCCCAAACAAAAATTGACCCAAAAAAAGTTGGTTCATCACAGTTTTCTCAAACCTGATCAGACGGTGAAGGCAGACTATTGTCTGCAATTGCAAACCATGATGTAAAAGCTACCTGCTATACCACCGAGGTTGGTCATTCGCTCTGCACCGTTGCTACTTCACGACAACGCTAGACCACACTCTACACAACAGACAGTTATCAAATTAGAAGAGCTTCAATTGGAATGTCTAAGACATCCACGATAATCTAAACCTTGCTACAACAGATTATCACTTTTTTAGAAATTATGATAACATCTTGCAAAAAAAAATCAACTCAGATGGTGCTGTCCAAACTTCCTTCAAAGATTTAATTGTAACCATTGGTTTTTTTAGTAAAGAGATTATTTAAGAACCCATGAGATGCCAATGGTTCATTTTTTGATTAAATAAATATATCAAACAATATTCAACTTTCACCCCCCGTTTCTCCTATGTTAAAGGCCAATTTCCTATGTAAGGACTTAACATTTATATACAATAAAGTTCTCAGACACTCTGTTGATGTTATTTTGATTTTTCTTTCACGCTGTAACGCGCTTAGCGTAAGGTAGGCAGAGTGAAACTAATATTAATACGATCCTTACGTATCGCCAAAATTTTAGAGAATGTCTCAATGTCTTTGTCAGTGTCTCATTTAACGGAACTCAACGCAGGTCGCTTTCTCGTTACCAAAACGAGGATACTAAAATAATTGACTTCCCCTCCTTGAATCTATGATATACACATACAAATATTCTATATACATTTGGAAATTGTTTCCGGTATCCTATTGCGTTAGGGCCAGTTCCACCGGCTATAAATAAAGTTTCAGATCACTCTAACAAATTAATGCTATCTCACAGATAGAGGCTGGCTTATATTTTTTTCTATTTCACCATCAAATTCCATTACAAATAATTTGGTATACTTACTTAGCTTCACGCTATATCCCTAGCGGGGTAGGCAGAGAGAACGGAGAGTCAAATGCTACGGTCTCGGCATACCTCTTTCGCCCCGTCCACTGTCATCAACTCCGGGGGGTCCTCATGCTTATTATGTGACCCTCCTCCAGTATCGTAGATACTATAAATCTGATAGACAACACCACGTAACAGGTGACGGGACGTCAACAACGAGAAAAATTGTTGAATGCTTATGTGGCAGATAAGGCTATCCAGCACTTTATCAGCCAGTGGTGAAACCGGCCCTAAATATTTTGAAATTCACAAAGTACCTTAAAAGCCTCAAGAAGTAACATTCATTCGGACTTTATAGTTCATGGCGCAAGGTCCAAAATGGCTCGGACCAATTTTAACAAGCGTTTGAATATTTAATGACGTAATTAGTTGCACGTGTATATTGGTATAGAATAATTGAGATTTTGCTTGAAATTGTGATTTTGGGGTAATTTGTGATTTGTGTGTGAGGAGTGTGGGTTCGATACACATTTATGTCGAGTTAACTTGGTGAGTTAGGTCATCATTTATCAGCTATTTTCTTTTTCAATGGACAATATACTTTTATGTTCCATTTTTAAAAGAATTCTTGAGTTAAATGACGGATCTCAACGCCGCACTTTGCCTCGTTACCAGAGCGAATGATCAGTAGATATCGATATTATAGATAATAAATAGTCCTAAAACAAAAAAAAAACAAGAATTTTGAACTCCTTCTATACATAATATATGGTTAGGTTACGCATTGGTACCATAAAACGTTTCAACATTTAGTAATAACATAGCAATAATATTGAAATGAAAAACGGAAGTATTTAAATAGAGAACGAAATAATTTAACATTAGGTTCCAGGTTCCCACTGCCTATACTGCGGGTTAGTCCAACCTTGCCAATCAACTTGCAACGTCTCGAATATGAGAGGAAACACCCCCACATTGCAAGGGAAGGCAGAGAGAACATGGGAACATAATAATAATACACTCCGTTCCCATTAAGGCACTTCCTTTCCTCACTTTCAATTGAAAAGACTTATGCACTCTCGTACTGAATTTCGTCGGTACTTTGTTCTCTCTGCTTAAGCTGAAAGCAGTATACATATATCTAAGGCACATGGAAGGCTTCACGCTTATTCTCGCTGAAGCACGGTAGACAAAAATTAATAGAAACATCTCATTTTCCACGTTTTACTATGAAATATTTAAAAATATAAATGTTTTAAAAGATTATTTCAAAGTTTATATATCAATATATGGAAACATAAACTTAACGTGCGTGTTTGGAATCAGCTTCACGCTGTATCCCGCACTTTGCAGAACAGACAGAATGAGCTTGGTAACCTAGTATTAAGGCCCTACGTTCCCAAACAGACACTTAGTGCCTTACCCCACGCTGAATTTAAGGCAAGTTGAGTGGCGGAACTCAACGCCGCAAAATATAAACTGTGAATGTGATAATCTCCTTTTTTCAAAGTCAGTTAAATAACAAGCTCCAGTATACATAATATAATTGATAAAAACAAAACGTTCGCGTAATGAAAAGTAAATATATGAGAGGCCCTAAAACAACAAAATTTATTAAAACATGGAAATGTGGTTGAATTGTTCGAAAAAAATACTTGAATGTGGTTCAAATTCGATTTTTTTTTTGGGGTTACGCTGTTTCAGAATGGGAACCTGGGAACCTAGTTTTTAAGACATTCCGTAATAGCATAATTTTCGAATTTTATGTTGTCAGAGAGGCCTGTCGTGGCGCAGCGGCACAAGCATGACTTTAAACGCGACAGGTTGTTGGTTTGATCCCTAGAAGAAATGAAATATTTAATATTTTCACATTAAATATTTAATATGTCTTCACTCTGGTTATTACCAGAACGCCTCGCTTTCCCTTGTTAAGCAAACCGCGGCGTTGAGTTCCGCCGTAGAGTTGAGTTGAGAGGAACAGAGTGTCTTAACACTAGGTTCTCTTTATCTACCCTACTTTATGCAGAATACAGCTTAAAGCAAAAACAAATTATGACTTCATTTTTTCTTATTTGCATGTGGCATGTGCATGTGCATGTGGCAAGGTAGGCAGAGGGAACTTGGGAACC
>DWMZ01000634.1:0-20716 GCA_018249855.1 Eueides tales michaeli | reverse complement strand
TATTTTGTTTAGAGTAGCGGAGCTCAGCGCCGCGCTTTGTCTACAAAAACGAAAAAGGATAATAAATATGGATCGAATTCTCAACCGTCGCATTTTGAGCCATTCTCTTTACCAATGCGTTACTTGGGCTAAGTAAATGAAGACACGCGATTTTTCTTACAAAGAATAATTTCAAATTTCTTTCACCCAAGTCCAATCATACTTCCGAACGAATGAGGCTGGACCAAATTCCTTTTATAATACAAATATAACATTGTATATTGGAATTCAGGCGGATTGTGTTACAGAAAGAAAATTGTATTGTATCAACATTTCATATCGCTATTATAAGGGTGTTATTATTGAAATATCAAGGCCTGTTGTAACGCAGGGGTGCAAGGGTGTGGCCGTAAAATATAGGTTGTAGGGTCAGTCCCTATTCTAAGAAGCGTAATGTGCAATTAATATTTTTATTTCTTTGTTCTGGTAAGTGCGGTGCTTAACACCGCGCTTCCGCCACTAGCCACTAAACGCTTCAAGTTTGTCGGAAAGGAACGAGCTAGGTTGCCAAGTTTCCTCTGTCTACACTGCCATGTGCAGGATACAGCGTGCAGCTGAGATTATTGACACCTATATATATTTCTTGTCATAATTGGCAGTAGACGTATTTTTCACACTTTATTCGTAGCAGGATCGCCAGAGAGAAAGGAGCGCCACACACTATCGGTCTCTATAGACCACTCTAGCCTAATTTCACTGGTGGCCTTGCCACCGAATCGATACTATGCCCTGAAAGGCAAAGCGCGGCGTTTAGTTCCACCACTCTAAGCATAATGTCTCAAATTTGAAAGAAATATGGGTAGCTGAGTGTCTTAACACTTATATTCTCTCTCTCCTCACGCTGCCTTGTCTTTTATACTTCATTTTACACTAAAAAACTGAATCTCAAGCTCGACATTTTAATCAAATACGTTAAAACTCATTATAGAAGCTCCAAGCTTTATTGTATGGTTTACAAATATTTTTCATTGTAAAATATACCTTATTATAGAACACATAAGGTATAAATTCATTTCATAAATGCCTTATATTATAAGGGAGCCTTGAATGATAATATTATAATAGTAAACTGCGTCTCAAAATTGCTCATCCCTATAAGAAATTTATCGTTCTTGAAGTTTTCTTAGTGATTACTTCAGTAATTTTCTTTTCACTATACATTTTGGCTGTAACTGAGGAGTGTTGATGAAAATTTGTCAATTTCTATTATTTGTTCCTATCTGCTTATAAAGTACATTGTTTTTAACTTCACACACTTGTTAACCTAGTGTTAAGACACTCCGTTCAGTTCACTACGAAATTTTACATGTTTTATTAGAAAAAAACATCAAAAATTTATATAAACAAGCATTCTGGATAGTTTTTTACGAACTATATTAGGTGGGTTGCTCAATAAAAGTTTTACTCCGCCATCTTGTTGTAGCGGCCATTTTGTATTATCGACAATATTGATTATATGTAAATTTATTGTCATCAAAACCGAAGTCGCAATCCAAATTGCCAAGTCAAATTGAGCTTACAAGGTTTCACATCTACTAACGCGCATACTAATACGGCAGGTTAATTTTTTTTTTCAGCTTTACGCTGTCCCGCACATGGCAGGGTAGGCAGAGGAAACTTGGGAAGATACTCCGCTCCAATTCTGTTCCCCTTTTTCTGCCGAATTTGAGGCATTGCGTGGCGGAACTCAACGCCACGCATTGTCCGGTTACCAGAGCGAAGAATTGAAAATATTAAATATTTCATTTCCTGGAGTGGGAATCGAACCCACAACCTATCGGTTACAGTCACACACTTGTGCCGCTGCGCCACGACTGGCCATAGGCAAGTCAAATAAAAGCTGTATAATACATATAATATATCATTTTTAGGGTTCCGTACCTCAAAAGTTCAAAATAGAACACTTGTAGGATCACTTGGTATCCCTTTTCATCAAATATCTTTATCTTTTGTCCATATATCGTAAAGTCGCGGAAGGGTATCAAGGTGAAACTAATATCAAATAACCAGGTCTGCGGTCGAGGTCTGTCGTTGAGGCCTGTCGTAGAGCAAGTTTACAACTGACTGTAAACGCGATAGGTTGTGGGTTCGATCCCTACTCGAGGTTATTAAATATATGTTTTCTTTACATCTCACTCTGGTAACAAGGCAAAGCGCGGCGTTGAGTTACGCCACTCAAGCCCGCTATGCCACAATTTCAGAGGAAAGTGGGAAACGTTAGTGCAATTTCACGATTGTAGTTCAATGATAGAACAAGTTAGAAGAGTTCATAAAGTTAAGGTTGCGGTCATTATATCGATTTTGTATGAAAATAAAATACAAATATAGATATTTTTTACTATTTTTAAAGTGTTATTCCACACTTAGGAAAGAAAAATACTAAATTTAAAAATGAATAAATATTTGAACTAAGCAGGTTTTGAACCCGCGCCACTTGGAAACCGTCCAAGCGCTCTGACCAACTGAGCCATTCGTTGTCATCAAGCCACGTCGAAATTCTTAAACGCTTGTTACAACTTATTTATGTTGTTAGCATCTCCGTAGGGAGATTTTTATAAATTTCCGCTGCCCAAAGACAATTTGTTTAGAATTATCGTTTAGCAGGAGAGAATGCTATTTATTGAATATTTTTACTATTTTTAAAGTCTTATTCCACACTTAGGAAAGAAAAATACTACAAACATATTTTTTTGTGGTGAAACAGACCAAGTAAGTAAATAAACTAAGCAAATGTATCAAATGTTTCTCAAATTTTCAAATCTCATTATTTAAATTTTATATAGAGGCCTGTCGTGGTGCAGCGGCACAAGCGTGTAGCTGTAACGACAGGTTCTGGGTTCAATCCCCATTGGAAGAAATTAAACATTTAATACTTTCAATTTAAATATTTAATGTTTCATTTCTTCGCTCTGGTAAAAAGGCAAAGCGCGGAGTTGAGTTCCGACATTCAACACGCAATGCCTCAAATTCGGCGGAAAGTGGGGAACGGAAGTGGAACGGAGTGTCTTAACTCTAGTTTACTCTCCCTTGATAAGTTGAAGGTACGTCAACGTATATTTATATATATATATATATAAATATATATATATATATATATATATATGTTACATATATATATATATATATATATATATATATATATATATATATATATATATATATATATATATATATATATATATATATAAAATTATGTATTATGATATCCATCATAAAATTATGTATTATGATAACTTATCAAGGGCTGGCAGGTGTCGTAAATATACTTACATTTTAGGGTCAATTGCGTGGCCTCTCCTTAAATGACGAGACATATTCATCATATAGAATTTTCTTATAGTATATAGTTTACTTTATTTAGTAGAAGACAGATGCTACGGTTCTAGGTTTGATTTCCTCTTGAAATCATGTTCAAAGTTTTGATTATGAAAATGTTTCGTTCTTTTCGTTTCTTCCCAAGCACGGTATTGATTTCTACCATTTAACGTCTGATATCTCTAAAAGTTTGGATAGAAGTGTCTCGAAAATAGATTTTATGTAAATTTTCTTAGGTGGGTTCTTTTACACTTGTTACTATTGCTTTATATAATTTATTTCAAACGGCAATTCAATTGTGTATACGAATTTACTGAATACAATGACTAAAGTCAAAATTATGCAAAGAAAATTTTAAAAAGTAGAAAAGCGCCTATACAATGATTTTTTTTTTTTTATGAAAAGACACGACAAACGAGCGTACGGGTCACCTGATGGTAAGTGATCACCGCCACCCACGACCCCGTGTAACACTAAAGGAGCTACAGGAGCGTTGCCGGTCTGTAAGGTTGATGGGCACTGGGGCCCGGCTTTACCCAATGCGAAACGCAGTGACCAAGGTCACTACTTAACACCGGTTTTAAATGCCGGGGGTGGTAACAATCCGGTCGAGTCTGCCCATGCGTGTTGTCATTGCTGACAACGTAAATCTCCCACACGTACTTTAGTCGCCTCTTACGACACCATCAGTACCAGGGTGATACTATTCTAAGCCGAGATCACACGGCGTGTTAATGGTGTGTTGTAAAAATTAATATTAGGCTCCTGAGGTGCCCATCTTCCTAGATGCGGGTATAAGGTGAAATTGAAAAATTGGTCCAATAGAAAGAACGTTTTTTTTAATAAGTATTTTTCTTTCCTAACTATGGATTAACACTTTAATAGAAATAAAATAAATATTTTGTATCACGTTTCGAATATTGTATCATACACATGGCAGTATGCAGGCGGTACATGGTTTGAAATAAATAAATAAATCACAATATAAGGATAGTGCGTGTTAAGTGGCAAAACTCTACGCATTCTCATCTAGCTAGAAGATAAATTCTATTATTGAGATACTTGGCAACCAGGTTTAAAAGACTCCTTACCTTAAAGATTTCGTTCCTTATAGAACACTTTCGTTTACGGAGATAGGAAAATACTAAATATTCCATTTTCTCAAATGGGTATCGAACCCACGACCCCAAATTTAATATAATAATGAATCACGCCAGGCCTCAATTTCTGTACATATAATTAATTATAACATTTCAAGTGACTAATACTTGTCTAATGTGAAGCAAAAGAATTTTATGAGACAAGACAAAATGAGCTTACACCAAAAAGAGCTAAGTATGGTTTAGTGCGGTCAAGATATTATGGAAATTTATTCATTTCAAACTGTCTACCCCAATTGGGGGAGTACAGTGCATAATTTATTGCTACAATACTTCAATTTTTGTCTTCTTTATCAAAATTAGTAAGAATGTTTAAAATTTCAAGCATTTATACTTTAGGCCTGTAGTGGTGTAGGGGCAAAAGTACACGTGATTGGTTGGAGATTCAATTCTCAATTGAGGTAACAGGGCAAAGCTTGGCGTAGAGTTCCACCTCTCGATATATGATGCTTTAAATTCGGTGAAAAGTAGGGAACATATGTGTTTTAGGGGAAACGGAGTACCTTAAATGTGGGTTCCCAAGTTTCTTCTGCTTACCCTGTCATGTGCGGGAAACAGGTTAAAGCTGTATTTTTTTTCTTAGCTTTACGCTGTATCTCACACATAGCAGGCAGGGAAACCTTTGGAGTCCAGCGTAAATACACTAAGATACTTCGTTTCACACTTGTGAAGAAAATTTTGAGACATTACGTTGTATATATAATACTGGAGCTAAACGCTGGATTATGTATCGTTATCAGTTATTCCATCCCTAGAGTGGGATTCAAACCTGAAATAATCGTTTACGGTCGTTAATTTGTGCCCCTGAGCCACAAGCGCTTCAAATACCTATTCACTCTATATTTAGAGATAGATACCCACATTGTACGACATGGTAAATACAGACGCCCGCATTTCTTACGTTGCAAGAATAAAACTGAAATTGCATTTTTTTATATTTATATAGAAGACATTTTCTGTACGATCGCTATTTGAGAAAATATATTATATTAATATAATATTTTAATTTATTTGCTCTGGTAATATCGTAAAGAACAGCGTTGAGTGTAGAAATTCGATGGAAAATGGAGAGCAGAATAGGCTATGTACAAGATACAGTCCAAAGAATAAAACAAAATTATCACTCACTCACTCAGCTTCACGCTGTATCCCGCACGGAAGGCACAGGAAACTTGGGAGTCTAGTGTTAAGACACTCCGTTCGGGAATCTAGTGTTAAGACACTCCGTCCATTCTGTATCGAGTGACGGAACTCTACGCCGCGCTTTGCCTTGTTACCGGAGCGATGAAATGAAAACATTAAATATTTAAATAGAAATTATTAAATATTTCATTTACTCGACTGGGGATCGAACCCACAACCTGTCCGTTACAGTAACACGCTTGTGCCGCTGCGTCATGACAGGCCTCAAACATGCTTAGGAGATAATAATCATATTTTTACTATTTTTAAAGTGTTATTCCACACTTAGGAAAGAAAAATACTAAATTTACGGTTTTCAAGAGGCGCAGGTTCAAATCCTGCTTCGTCCAAATTTTTATACGTTTTTAAATTTAGTAGATGATAATCATATTTATGAAGACGATGTCAATGTACGGGCCGCATCTTTAAAATTGTTCACAAGGTGATTAACGTGATTATACATAAATCGCTTCAAATGTATGTTTTTTTTTAAATACTTTGTTCTAATGAAGTCAATTGTCTTCTCATTTACAATACTAATATGTTTTAGTATTTAGTTTAACTTTAGAAAAAAAATCGGTTAAGTGTGAGTCGGACTTAAGCGCAAAGAGTTCCTTAGCATAATTATGAAAACCACAAAAAATATTTTTTTTTCTTGTATGGAGACTCCTATTTAAATGAATATTTATTTTATACTGCATTTTAGATTTCTTTTTATAGTAGCAACAAAAATTAATTGTGTCAAAAAGAGAGATACAGCCTGGTGATTGACGGATGTATGACGGAGCGGTAAGGCGTTGGGTAACAAGAAAAAATGTGGAGTTAAGTTCCACGCAATACCTCAGGTGGAAATGATCATGAAGGACGGTAGTGTCATAATGGTAACAGAGGGTCTTAACACTAGGTTCCCAAGTTCCCTCTGCCTATCCTGATATGTGACAAAATCGGAAGCTGAAAAAAACATTTTCGATTTTTTTTTTAGCTTCACGCTGTATCCCGCACGAGGCAGGGTAGGCAGAGAGAACCCGGGAACCTAGTGTTAAGGCACTCTGTTCCACTTCTGTTTCTCACTTTCCGCCGAATTTGAGGCATTGCTTGATGAGTGGCGGAACTCAACGCCGCGCTTTGCCTTATTACCAGAGCGAAGAAATGAAACATTTAATATTTAAATTGAAAATATTAAATATTTCATTTCCTCGACTGGGGATCGAACTCAGAACCTGTCGGTTACAATCACACGCTTGTGCCGCTGCGTCACGACAGGTCTTTATTTTATTAATACTACATTTAACCTAGCGACGTCGAAATTCTTCTACGCTTGTTACAACTTATTTATGTTGTTAGCATCTCTGTAGGGAGATTTTCACCAATTTCCGCTATTCAAAGACGTTAGAATTATCGTTTGGCAACAGAAAATGCTGTTTATTAAATAAGTGTGTGGAGTAACACTTTAAGAATAGTAAAAATATATTTTTTATTTTTTTAATATACTTATTATATAAATAAATTTAATACAGTTTTTCCCCCAAAATGGGATTCGAACTTTTCACCATTACTTTGAAGTACCTATCTTTTAGGAAATATCGTTTATTATAAAAACTTCGATTACTTTCACTTGTTCGTTCAAACTTTTGTTACAAGATTATACATTGAAGAACTTTTATGTTTTTGCATTTAAGTCATTTTTTCCATATATTTTTTTCATGTAAACGCTATAATTTTTATATAATATATTGTTTATATAAAAGAGGCCTGTCATGGCGCAGCGACACAAGCGTGTAACTGTTCAACCGACAGGTTCTGGGTTCGATCCCCAGTCGAGGAAATGAAATATTTAATATTTTCAATTTAAATAATTAATGTTTCATTTCTTCGCTCTGGTAATAAGACAAAGCGCGGCGTTGAGTCCACCACTCAACACGCAATGCCACAAATTCGGCAGAAAGTGGGGAACGGAAGTCGAACGGAGTGTCTTAACACTAGGTTACCGGGCTGCCTCTGCCTACTCTGCCAAAAAAATTAAGTAAAATTTAATATTTCAATTCTTGTGGTTCAAAGATTCAGTGATTAACGGGGAACGGAAGTGTCGTAACGGTAACGGAGTGTCTGATACGTAAATTACAATTATTATTGTAACGTATGGGCAATCTTCATCAAATATTTTGTTCCCCCGAGCAGGAATCGTACCCACTACCGTCACGCTTACATTCGTACACTCTTGACTGAGCTATAACGTTCTCAACTAACTCATATAAGTAATTACTCTTGGTTTTATTTACAATGAAAAAAAGCTCCGAAGAAAGTAATAAAGCCTTGTAAGAATTTCAAACAGCTATAAAATCGTCTTGTTAAAGTTTCTAAAGCTAATTTACAAGTCTAGAGAATACTGTTCTATACTAAGGTGCTTCGAGAAAATTGTAATGTAGCAGAAAATCTATACACAACAGTATAAGAATGTTTTGCTTATATGAGGCCTGTCGTGGCGCAGCGGCATAAGCGTGCGACTGTAACCGACAGGTTGTGGGTTCGATCCCCAGTCGAGGAAATTAAATATTTAATATTTTCAATTTAAATATTTTATGTTTTCATTTTTTTGATCTTGTAACAAGGCAAATCGCAGTATTTGCCTTGTAATGCTTTAAATGCGACTCAAAGTGGGAAACGGAAGTGGGACGGGGTGACTTAACTCTAGGTTCCCAAGTTCCCTCTGCCCACCCTACCATTTGCGGGATACAGCGTGAAGCTGAGCTTATTTGGTTGAGTGCACCAATCTCAGGAAGACAAGTACATGTTTAGTATAAAAATTGAATGTAAGTAGTGGAATTTGAACCGGCGCTTCTTCGAAACAATGATCTGACAACTGATTTTACCTCAGTTTAACACTGTATCCTGCACATAGCAGGGTAGGTAGGCAGGCACCTGGGAACCTAATGTTAAGATACGTGGTAAGTGTCGAAATTCAACGCCGCGCTTTACCTTGTTACCACAGCAAAGATATGACAATATTGAATATTGCACTTCTTCGACTGGGTATCGAACCCACAACCTATCGTTTACAGTCACACACTTGTGCCGCTGCGCCACCACCATTTATATGTATATCCTCTCAATGATTTTATAAATAAAGAAACAATATTTAAAAACAAAATTGAAGTAATTAAAACAGCCAATCTCAAGCGAAACGTGAAATTCTCATATTCAGAAATTCTAAAGCATTGTGTAACATTTTTGTTTGTAGCACTAACAGCGCTGACCCCAATATTTAGAACCTGAGGCAATTAAGTTATAGCTCAGGCCAAGGCAATTATATTGTATCTCAGGCCAGGCCAACACGTTATTGTTGAGGCCAAGCGTGTGACTGTGCGCGATAGGTTACTGGTTCGATCTCCACTCTAGGAAATTAATATTTATTATTTTCATTTCTTCTCTTTGGAAAGGATAATAATAAATAATAAAAAGAAAAATAAGGAAAATAGAGAAAATGGGAAAAGGGAGTGATTTAATAAGAACGGCGTCTTAATACTAGGTTCCCAAGTTCCCTCCCTTTACATGTACAAATAACTCAATTCTTCTAAACCTAATTATACACATTTTTCATTCAGCCGTTCAGTTTCACGTTGTATCCCGCACATGGCAGGGTAGGCAGAGGGAACTTGGGAACCTAGTGTTAAAACACTCCCTTCCACTTCCGTTCCCCACTTCCCGCCAAATTTGAGGCATTGCAAGTTGAGTGGTGAAACTCAACGCCGCTTTTTGCCTTGTTACCATAGCGAAGAAATGAAAACGTTAAAAATCCAAATAGAAAATATTCAATATTTCATTTCCTCGACTGGGGATCGAATCCACAATCTGTCAGATACAGTCACACGCTTGTGCCACTGCGCCACGACAGGTCTCCACTCTGTCATCTATAAATATTTTTTTATGGTTCTTAAACTTGTTAGTTTATTGAGTGCCACGCTGACCCCAATTTTCCCACAGGTAACGATCCCAGGCAATAATATCAGTAGTTACATTTACATATTAATTTAGTTAATTACACCAACTTTAAAATTTACTGTATGTATGTTATGCAATCATTCGATTAACTGTGAATTAATTTTATGAACCTAAAAGTGTCTATAAGGAACGGAACGGAAAGGAAATAAAATAATTAAATACCTCGGACGAAAATCGAATCTGCCACAGTCGCATTACAGTCATCCCCTGCGCCGCTGCGCCACAACGGTCTCGGTGGACTAATGTATTTTTTATTTATTTATTTCAGCTTCATGCCGTATCTGAGTACTATCTTATTGGTGTTAAGCTGTGGAACTTAACGCCGCGTTTCACCTTGTTACCAGAACGTGGAAATGACTATATTAAATTTTATTTTTCAGTGGGAATCGAACCCACAACCGATCGTTTAAAGTTGCAAATTTGTGCCTCTGCGCAACATAAAGGTACGTTGAATCCACTGACTCAGCTTCACGGTGTATCCCGCATATAGCACTGTAGACAGAGAGAACTTGGGAGTCTAGTGTTGAGACACTCCGTTCCATTCGCCACTTGCCGCGTTCCTCAATTTGAGGCATTGTTGAGTGGCGGAACTCAACGCCGCGCTTTTATCAAAATATTATATATTTATATTGAATATTTTAAAATTATTAATTAATTAAGTGAATAATCCATAAGAGTATATCTTCTTGAATACGTATTATATATTTCAATGAATTAACTAGAGATGACAGCGACCAACAATGAGATTAGGTGTAATTTAAAGTATATAAACTTTCTTATTTCTTTCAGAGATGTAAGCATTTTGTATTCAACCCCCCCAAACCCCCCCCCCCCCCTTTATTTTCTCTCTCCCTCCCCTTTCTTTTCACTTGAAACAGTGGGATTTATAAGTCTATATATTGTATTATTTAACTAGCTAACCGCTCGCGGCTTCGCCTGCTTGAACTATACAATTATTTATATATATGCATCTGAATTACTTTCGCGTTATAATAACAAATATAATTTTCAAGTAATGTCAGCAATTTTGTCGATATAAAGGCTTTATATTGATATAATTTTTATATTTGTATATTTGAAGTAAATAAAACTAACGTTAAATATTACGGCAAATTTGTCATAATACAATAGTGAAGATTGCATCTAAATTAGCTAAGCCAGTTCTGAGATTAGCGCGTACAAACACACAGACAAACAAACTGACAATGATTTTATATTCTATATAAATATATTTTTTTTAGCTAAACGCTGTACATGGCAGGGTAGGCAGAGGGAACTTGGAAACCTAGTGTTAAGACACTCCGTTCCACTTCCGTTCCCCACTTTCCGCCGAATTTGGGGCATTTCGTGTTGAGTGGCGGAACTCAACGCCGCGCTTCGCCTTAAAACTAGAACGAAGAAATGAAACATTAAATATTTAAATTGAAAATATTAAATATTTAATTTTCTCGAGTGGGAATCGAACCCACAACCTGTCGGTTACGTGGACGTACTATCTATATTATAAATATATAATATCCTTATGTATCTTCCTCTGTACAGACAGACAAACTTTAATATATTGCGTGTATTTATCACAATTACGAAGTGCAATAAGATGTATATTATGTGTAGATTAGTCACGTCACTAGTGCACAAGAAAAACTAGTGTTAAAACACTCCGTTTTCAATAAAATTATTATAATCAATTCTCCATCGTGTAAGGATCGAACTCACTACCAGTCGCATTTACAGTTGCACGTTTGTAACAATGCACCACATCGGACCTCTAAAATTCAGTAAGCCTATATTAATATTATTTTGAAATATTACAGCTTAGACAAGGAAAAGCAAACGCTGGTAAGGTCTGGTAAGATTGTTCATCTTACCAGATCGAGTGAAAGAAATCAACCTATTTCACGTATAGCTATGTACACAAAGGAACTAAGTGTTCAGTCACTCCGTTCTCCATATTTCGCGAAGTAATTTTATGTTATTGCGCTCTTACTAGCGGAACTCAACGCCGTGCTTTGTCTGCCAGTGAATAAATAAGTAATTCACGCTTAGAATATGAATCCACTACGATCTCAGAGCTTTCCTGTTGTACGACAAAATTAAAACATACACACCCTAAATATAAAGAAGTAACTCAAAAGCTCAAGTCACGAGGAAGTTCTAAATATTTGGACCTTAACTCAGCTTAGGGAATTGGGAACCTAGTGTTAAGACACTCCGTTTCACTTCCGTTCCCCAATTTCCACTGAATTTGAGACTGTTAGTGTCGAGTGACGTAACTCAACGCCGCGCTTTGCCTTGTTACCAGAGCGAAGTAATGAAGACATTAAATATTTACATTGAAAATATTCAATATTATTTTTATACTTATAACAAATTCTCTTGTGGTATTCTTGCGTGTTCAACTATTGTAAATAGTTCCCTTATTGCAAGTATTATAGTAGTTTATTCTATGCGGCATATATCAGACATATAGTAACCTAACATTAAAATTTTCAATATTAACAAGAGTCAGAAGAATAATGTTACAAAATTATAAAATGGACAATTAAATGATAAGAAAATATATAAAACATTTTAACGTAGCGGCATTTGAACCCGCGCCCCTTGGCTACCTAAGCGCTCTGACCTACTAAGCTATCGTGTGAGAACGTATAGCTTAGTTGATCAGAGCGCTTGGACGGTTTCCGAGAGGTGCGGATTCGAATCCCGCCACGTTCATATACATATATACTCTTTGTGAAAATGTATTTTTCTGTCCTAAATGTAGAATATCACTTTTAATATTTCACAAAAGTTAATTTTGATATTATCATTTATATGCGATTTCGATGGTTTTTTGTTGTATCAATTTTTAAAATTTTTAAATTTTTATCTCTACTCAAACTATCGAAAAATCCACTAAAATAAATACTCTTATTTACAATATTACCTATTTCACACATTTTTTAAGTAAACACTTACCATTTTAACGTATTTTTTTCGTATTTTTCGTGTAAATTTCTGTAAATATGAAGCACTGTAGCGACTCTACGGGGGAGCGCGGCTAGACTGCCCGGGACAGGCTGACAATGTCATAGAACCTGCAATGTAGATATACCACAAGTCTTTAAATGCTAAGAAGTTTGATAAACTAATAAAATTTTGTTGTAAGTTATTCAATTTGTAGTTTAAAAAAATATTTAGTAAGGAATTATGTATATTAAAAAAGCTATATATTTATTCAATAATAACACGAGTTTTGTATCAAGAAAAACAATATTTTAGTAAACAATATTTTCTTGTTTGTTCAGTTCACGCTGTATCCCGCACATGACAACGTAGACAGAGGGAACCTGGGAACCTAATGCTTTCCTTCGTTCCTTTTTCCATATTTCGCAGAATTTGAGATATTTCTTTTTAAGGGGCGAAACTCAACGACGTATTTTACCTTATTATGAAATTAAATAAATAAAAATATAATTTTGTCGATTGGGGATCGAACCCACAAACTGTCACGTTAACCGTTACACACTTACGCCTCTGCGCCACAACAGGCCTCGCCTAGGCCTATACAAAACTACATACATTTTAATTAATTATTTATCACAAATATCCTTAAGTATTTATAAATAGAAACAGTAATATCAGCCATCTACGTTTCATTATAAACAAAAGTTTGCTTTCAATTCATTTAACGAGCAATTAACTCCACCTCCGCTATTTACAAACTTGTATAGACAATAAAGTAGCCATAAATTACCTCACATTTACCACGTTCTATAATTAACATGTTGAATAATTGATTTACGGGAGTTTCGTAGGAAGTAAATAGTGTAATTAAGTAAATGTCTTTTTTTTACGAATCAGCTATTAGGTACATGCATGTGGATAATGTAGATAGTAAATAGTTTCACGCTGTATCCCGCAAGTGGTACGGTAGGCAGAGGGAACTTGGAAACATAATATTAAGACACTCTTTTTCGTTCTCCTTTTTACGCTGAATTTAGGGCATTGTGACAGAAATTAATCAAATTAGTGCCGTGCATGGCGATTTATTAGAGCGAAGAAATATTTTCATATTAAAAAAATAATTTCCTTGGGAGGAAATCGAACCCACTGCCTGTACTGCTTCTACTTCTATTATAAATAAATAATTTTAATATATTTATTGACTTTAGAGTAAAATACTAAATAAATACAATATTTTATTTGACATGTAGCTTGGTCAATCTGTCATATTTTGGTTAAAAATATTTATTTTATAAAAGATATATATAACACAAATTTATATATTTTTTAAATATAAGACCCAGCTAGTCTCTAAAACTATTAACCTAAGTATGAAAATATCCTCACAGAGACAGAAACATTATTCATATGTAACACCAAAATCAATTCATCTCATAATCTATGACAACCATTATATATCTGTCCCTTTCATTATGTTTACGTATCTATACCCGTCCCTGTCTCTCGTACTTGAATGTATGACGTAGGCGCGGAAAAGCCTTTACTGAAGACTCTACAAGTTTTCTTATTATTATGGACAAATTGATACAAAATTCCAATATTTTTACTACCGCCTCTTGGAATCTTGGACGGTTTCCAAGAGGCACAGGTTCAAATCCCGCTACGTTAAAATTTTATACGTTTTCTAAGCGCTTTTTTTTTAGTTTTACGCTGTATCCCGCACAGGGCAGTGCAGCACCTCCGTTCCCCATTTTCTGCCGAATTTGAGGTATTGCGTGTTGAGTGGCGGAACTCAACGCCGCGCTTTGCCTTATTACCAGAGCAAAGAATTAAATATTTAAATTAAAAATATTAAATATTTCATTTCCTCGAGTGGGGATCGAACCCGGAACCTGTCGGTTACGTCCACACACTTGTGCTGCTGCGCCACGACAGTCCTCTAGATAAATATTTTTTTCTCTAGTTTGGATTAACAGTTTAAAATAATTAAACATATATACTCGATGTTATTTTGAAAACTTCAACTGAATTTCTTTCACTTTCAAACGGACAGAAACAAAATAACACACCAACAAAAATCTCATAAGGTTTTCTTTCTTACATTTTGTGGCACGATACCCTAAAAATACATATATTCGTTTTTTTTTCAGCGTTTTACCCTAGACATCCCTAAGTAGTTACAGTAAGTATATTTACAGATTTAACGATGTGTATTTTATGCCTAACCTGCCTAACTTTTTCATATTAGTTCTTAGAAGAAATATAATTTGTACAAAATTTGTAATTGAAACAAAAATATATATTTTTTAATAGTATCTTTGATTTTCGCGATTGTTACACATTTTAAATGAAACACTTTTAAACGGATTAATCGCGTATATTAACTTTTAAACATTTTTCCGTCAGTCTACCCGTGACCACGGACTACTGTAAAGTGTTCGAAACGTCGGGTTTCCAAAAATGTTTAAAAGTCAATATACGCGATTAATCCGTTTAAAAGTGTTTCATTTAAAATATATATTTTTTGTTTAATATGTAAATAAATATGCTAATTCTCGTACTCTCTTAAAAGTTAGGTGTTAAAAGATGAATTTATTAATCACTTTTTAGTATCTAATATGTATGATTTTTATATTGACGCGTTAAATATCAGTAACATTGTTTCCCTTTTACCACCCAATTTTTGATATCGCGTGTCGAAGTGGAATGGTTTCAGTTTCACTTCAACACGTTTGTTTACTATAGAAAGGAAATATAAAAAAAATGCTTATTTAGAAACGAGACCTGTCGTGGCGCAGCGGCACTAGCGTGTGACTGTGACCGATTGGTTGTGGGTTCGATCCTCACTCGAGGAAATGAAGTATTTAATATTTTCAATTTAAATATTTAATGTTTCATTTCTTCGCTCTGGTAAGAAGGCAAAGCGCGGCGTTGAGTTTCGCCACTCAACACGCAATGCCTCAAATTCGGCGGAAAGTGGGGAACGGTAGTGGAACACTCCTCATGTTCCCAAGTTCCCTCTGCCTGCCCTACCATGTGCGGGATACAGCGTGAAGCTGAGTGATGTTTATTTAAAATCGTATAAAAATTTTAACAAAGAATTCAAACTCGCACCTTTTGGAAACCATCGAATAGCTTAGAGTGAAACGGTTTCCAAAAAGCATGAGTTCAAATTTCGCTATGTAAAAAAAAATTTTTTTTTTTCTTTCATAAGTATGGAATAACAGTTTTAAAATATTAAAAATGTAAATAGCTCATTTCCCCCGAATGGGAGTCAAACCCCTAACCATAGAGCTAACAGAAAGACACTGCGATACAACAATCTCTTGAAAATATTACTCAGGATATTTAATTTTTTATTAAGTATATTACTAAAATGAACCGTACGAGAAAAATAGTTAATAATTGTCTCAAATCTGAACATAAGTCAATTTTCAGTCATGCCATACCTCACTCACTCAGCTTCACGCTGTATCCCGCACATGGCAAGGTAGGCAGAGGGAACTTGGGAACCTAGTGTTAAGACACTCCGTTCTACTTCCGTTCCCCACTTCCCGCCGAAATTGAGGCATTGCGTCTTGAGTGGCGGAACTCAACGCCGCGCTTTTGCCTTGTTACCAGAGCGAAGAAATGAAAAATTAAATATTTAAATTGAAAATATTTCATTTCCTCGAGTGGGGATCGAACCCACAACCTGTCGGTTACAGTCACACGTTTGTACCACTGGGCTACAGCTCGTCTCCTCTCATACCTTCTAAGCAAAAATCACTAAAATTATTTTAGTTATACAATTGTTAGTTGTACATTGATTTATTTTGTAAAGGACGCTATAATCGTGTTTAAGATATATAATATTATAAAAAAATATGGACTTCTTTTTATTTATTATTTTTCAGCTTCACGCTCTATCCCGCAAATCTTTTCGGCCAAATTTGAGGGATTGCAGCTTGAGTTGAGAAATTATAAAAAAAAACATTTTCTCGAGTGGGGATCAAACCCACAACGCACGCTAGTGCAAGTTTTACGTCTTATAGTCCACACAAACCTAATAAAATATATTAACCAATTTATATAAATAAATTAAACACTATATTTAGAATTTGAGCCATATTTTTATTTTAATCTTATTTAAACTTCTCGTTAAGCTTCTGGCTTAATTATGTTATACATTTGACCTCAATCCGCTATCTTGAACGTAAATTAGTAAACGACAACAATGAATCTTTAATGGGCGAAGGTCTTTCCATTTGTTTTAAATGAAAATCGAATTTGCGAAATAAAATTATAATAAAAAAATCATGTGAAAAAATTAATTTTCACAGTTTTTATAAAAAAAAATAAGCGCGGCGTTGAGTTCCGTCACACGACACGCAATGTCTTAAATTGGGCGGGAAGTGGGGCACTTAAGTGTATTTATAGAAACAAAATGTCTTAATTAATCTTTTTGTTAAGGGTGACATGGCCAAACACGGCGTTGGGTTCTGCTACTCAACAGGCAATGCCTCAAATTCAGCGGTAAGAGGGGAACATAACGGATTCTCTTATACACTTGGTTCCCAAGTTCCTACTGCCTACTCTGCTATATGCGGGATAAGACGTGAAGCTGAAAAAAAAAGAAAGAGTGTCCTGAACACTAGTTTTCCAAGTTCCTTCTATCTATTCTGCCAAGTGCGTGATACAGCGTGAAGCTAAAAAAAATAAAAAAATACACAATATTGTAAAAGTTATTAAGTGATTTTTCATGTATCTGTATGAAGAAGCATTAAAAGAAACGTAACACTTCAGTATTATAAAATACAAGTTATTTTGGAGATAAATGTGATCCGTCAATAATATAAATTTAGAATAGAATAAGATCTGGGACCTGTCGTGGTGTTCGATCCCCGCTCATTGGCTTGTTACCAAAGACTATATATAAAAATATTAAATATTTAATTTTTTTCACTCTGATAACTTGGCCAAAGCGCGGCGTTGAGTGCTGCCATTCAACACGCAATTCTTTAGAAGTCAGCGTAAAGAAAGAAAAATATTGCGAGGTTTTTAAGACATTTATATACGACAAGAGGTTAGGTCAATTGAATTGATAGTTGAATAATTTAAAAAAAAAAAGAAATTCTCTCTCTTCTGAAATTTAGTAAAAAGTGGGGAATAGAAGTAACCTAATGTTAACAGAGTGTTTAAAAACTAGGTTCCTAAGTTCCCTTTGCCTACTTGTGCGGTGTTTACCATGTGCGGGCTGTAAAGACAGAGGGAAAAATGAAAAAAAAAGTCTTTTTAAGGAGGTATATCTTAAAAATTTCTTTCAAATGTGGCTAAGTACTAAAGAAATCTTTTCTTAATTCGCTCGATACGCAATAACCTAGAAGAATATTGAGGTATCCAGACAGTGCTACAGTATTAAAGCATGCTTCGTACATGATTATTATAGACCATTATTTTAGTTTCTGTCTGTTTAAGCATTTTGGAGTTCCCCAACATAAATCCAAGTAATTTCTTTGTAATTTACAGCTAAGATAGATGTTTTATCAGACTACGTTCGCCAATCAAATAAAGATTTTGTAAATGAACAAGTTCAACACATGATCAAAAACTATTTTCTACAAAAAGTAGGAGGTTATGAGCCATACACAAAACCAACTCCAAAGGCAACAATCAACGTGGTCGCCGATCAATTGGTACATTGACCCGGAAGTAGTTTCCAAACAGGAAATGACTTTCAGAAGGGATCTTCTAGTCCTTCATATATCGTAATATCTAACAGTCGTAGATGAGAATACTCCTAACCCACATAGATGTGAGTTATTTTAGTCAACTTTATTGATAAATCTGTTAATGATCTTCACAATATAACTTATTATAACCTGTTACGGCAGGCTTTGGATTCGATCCCCACTCGAGAAAATTAAATATTTGACATTTTCAAGTCAAATATTTAATATTACTTTTTAAATTGCTAACAAGGCAAAGCGCAGCGTTGCTTTCCACCACTCTACAAGTTATGCTTCAAATTCGGCGAAAAGGAGTGTCTTAACACTTGGTGCCTACCCTGCTATGTGCGGGATACAGCGTGAACGTAAAATTATTAAAAAAGCTTTAAGTTTTAATTTAAAATGACCATTAAATGTTCTAAAAATCTTATAAATTAGTAAACTTATGGATTTTCACGTTTAGCTTAAATTTAATGAACCTATCATGAGCATGTACTTTTTGTAACATGATTTAATGACAGTAAGTCAACAGTTGTGAGACTCATGATTTAATGACAGTAAGTCAACAGTTGTAACACTTATGATTTAATGACAATAAGTCAACAGTTGTAACACTCCTGATTTAATGACAATAAGTCAACAGTTGTAACACTCATGATTTAATGACAGTAAGTCAACAATTGTAACACTCATGATTTAATGACAATAAGTCATAGGAGAAAAAAAAGCGTAGGTAAAACCGAGTCATTAGAAGGAAGAACTGAGCAACGTGTAAGTATTTCGGAACATTTTATATAATATAAGGTGTTACAAAATCTCGCTTGAAAAAAATACAATGTTTTGATGAAAGCCTTGTGGTCGATTCATTCTCATAAAGAAACGTCCGTTCTCCACTTTCAGCCAAAATCTGGAGGCAGCAAGCAAGGCGAGCAAGTTTATGGAGTATTGGATCTGTAATGTGTAGCGTTTACACGCATGCTTGTGCGCCTGCGTCTCGGCAAGTGATAAGGTTAGGTTTTTCACGGCAAGTGTTTATATCTGCTATTATAAATATCATACTCCTCGTATATATTTTTTAAGTTTGACTTTGTTTGTTTTTAAGTTTGCCATGCATACCTGTCAAATTTAAAAAAATATATTGTCTGGAGCGCACTATTCCAAAATCGCAAATTAAATTCCTGCTAGGTCTAATAAATTTTTTCAGCTTCACGCTGCAACTCACACATGGAGAGTAGACAGAGGGAACTTGGAAACCTAGTGTTAAGACACTCCGTTCCACTGTCGTTTCCCCCTTTCCGCCGAATTTGAGGCATTGCGAATTGAGTGGCGGAACTCAATGCCGCGTGTTGCTTTCTAACCAGAGTGAAAAAATGAAAACGTTAAATATATAATTTGAAAATATTAAATATGTCATTTCCTCGACTGGGGATCAGACCCACAACCTGTAGGTTACAGTCACAAAATAAAAAAATATAAATATCTTTAAAAAAAAACACTTTACGATTTTTATAAAAACCAGGATACCCTAGTGTCGATACCCTCTTTTTCTTTTTCTCAATCTGTTTGTCTGTCCTCAATTACCATATAATCTTTATTACATTCATGTTAAGTGGCAGAACTTAACGCCACGTCTTGTCATGTTACTAGAAACGAAAACAATTTACTTTCTCGTATGGAAATCGAAGTAAATCTTGTAATAATATCCAACTAAAAAATAGAAAAAAAAACAATAGATAACCCTCACAATCAATATATAGACCAGATTTAAATTCAAAAGAGATTTTGACCTAAATCAATATTCTTCATAATAAACAAAGATTGCGAGAGTTGTTTTCGCGCCCATCAGTCTGTCATTGCCGTCAAAACAAAATGGAGGCGATTTCAAATGAAATATTTAAAGCAACTATTATAATTCAATGTATGCAAATTGCTTCAATGCCCGTGAAATAGTTTATTTATAATATGTTTATTTATAATATATATCTTAATGTATGAATATGTTGGGGCTGTCGTGACGCGATAAAAGTGTGTGACTGTAAATTAGTCAGTTTTTCACGGCGTTAAGTATCACCACTCCACATTTGATGTCTCAAGTATTTAGCAGAAACTAGGGACCCCAAAGTATTAGACCACTTCCGTTCCGGGAATAGAGTATCTAAACAGAAGCTTTTCAGGTTCCCGCTTCCTGCTTGCCTATATGCGGTATACAGTGTGAAACTAAAAAAAACAGTTTTTCAGTATCGACTGACTCAATATTGAATGCCTCAAAAATCCAGGTGAATCTAGGGAACGGAAGTGTTCTAATGGGAACAGATTATATCAACAGTTGGTTTTCAAGTTTCTTATTCCAACCCTAAAAAAATGTAT
>DWMZ01000633.1:0-20733 GCA_018249855.1 Eueides tales michaeli | reverse complement strand
CTGACACTAGAACGACAGCTGCAATCCTCTCAACGTCCACTGAAAATTGAAAAGTTCCACTAAATGTTCGAGATGCACCTGAAAAATAATAATCGTGTTACAAGCTAGCATTTTTGTGTGTTTCTACGTCATTGAATATATTTTTGTGGAATGTTAAGCATAACTATTTCTTTTATGTGTTAAGTATATTTATTTCGTAACTCTACTGTTATAGAGTAACGTGTATGTAGAGACTGAATTTGTCAGAACATTTTCATTTGGTATGTAAGTTACTTTAAAAAGCGAGGGGAATACTAAAAGAGGATTTCTAGAAATTCTTGATAGTTTTTGGTGATCGGGTTAAAATTAAGACATACTTAGTCTTACATTTCATATAACACGTGGTGGGCGACGACTATTGTTTAGATATATGCATAATAATAAATGAACGTGTTATCCATAAAGTGCCTCAAACTAGTCAATACTCATTATATATTGTATTTTTATTATTATTTATAAATAATAAGTAGTCAAATAGAATCCTTAACCCAAATTCAAGTTATTTATAAGTTCTCTCTTTGGTAGAGCTAATAAAAAGTTTGAAAGTTTTTACGATTGTTCCGTCCCTGCTGTTCGGAACATCGTAAGATTTATTATCTCAAGCGATAATCATGGTAAAGTAATCTTAATTTAGTACGAAGTTTGCTTTAATTATCTAAGTATGAACCTTTTGTGATGTAGTTAGTACAAATTAGTTTTTTATATAGTATGTGTAAAAGGAAAATAATTTCTGCATTATCTTTTATCTTCATGAAAAATCGTTGCGAATGATGACATTCTCTCATAATCTGGTAATATTCATATCACCAAATTAATCTAAATGTGAATACATTCACAGTTGTGAATAAATTATATAATGCACAATACTTTTAAAAATTGAGAACAGAAATATGCAATAACAGAGCGAGTGATAAGGTAACATAAAAGAATAAGCAAACAAAGTACAAATTTACACTTTCAATTTTACAGAAGAAAGAAAGTAATTACGATTTCCTGGTAGAGGTGAGCGTAAATATGATATAAAGCTCAGACGCTGAAAGTCGGAACTTTCAGGTAAATCTCTAATCCCAGCCAATGCTGTACCAATTTATTGGCCAATGCAAAGCCTTTGCGGCTAATTTCAAACTCTAGCTACTCTATTGTTCACAGCTGCTTCTGAAATTCCTTCTTTATTTTCATAGAAATAAAGATAAAATTTATTTGACTAGAAATATATTGATATTATTGAACATTTACTAATATTTTGACCCGTAAGTCCCAGTTATTAAGAGCCACCGTAGACGTGCACTTGCAACAGGGCAGGTCGTTACGTAAACGATGAGATGTTCTACCCTCATTACCTGCGCCACGGATTCAGAATTGCTACGCGAGACCTTTCAAGGGGGATGATTTGGAACAAGGAGCGCTGTGCAATAAATATGAATATAAATATTTATTATGTTTGTTAGATTGCTTTAATTGGTATAATAATTAAATATGTATATCAGGTGTTATAGGAAGAATTTATAGCTACTATATAGTTAAATATATTTTTTAGTCTTGACTTTCTTTTAGTCTTTTAGTCCCCCCAATATAAGAACATACCAATAATAACTTAATAGATACCAGATTACATTAGTATTTTTCAACTAAGTAAAATAAACTGAAACCATTAGCTATTATATGACTGCTGATTAAGTAAAGTAAAATTTTTAAGTAATTAAACTTATCTCTGCGTTATGTAAGTTTGCGTAATTTTATATAAAACATAGTGGTCATAAAATAATTTTCAATATTGTAGGGTATTGGACAGTCTTATGCGTATCAATCTTGGCAGAGGAGTCTTGGTCAACATGATATTTAATTTTTAATTTCTATAATTGAGGCCTGTCGTGGCGCAGCGGCACAAGCGCTTGACTGTAACTGACAGGTTATGGGTTCGATCCCCATCCGAGGAAATGAAACATTGAATGTTTTCAATTTAAATATTTGATGTTTAAATATTAATTGTTTTTCTTCGCTCTGGTAATAAGGCAGTGAGAAACGGAGTGTCTTAACACTAAGTTCCCGATTTCCCAATAAAAAAAGAAATACAAAATACACATTTCAGAGGAAGAAGAAATTTTCTAGATCTAGAATATTAGCAGTGTTTTTACAGAACACTATTACCGTCGTGTCTTACCCGTCAGTGCCAGCGTGTGATCACTTAAAAAGCTTTTTAAAAATAGTAAACCTATTTACAAACGTACTCTACTTACTTAAGTCTTCTGTACATATTTGTAGAGCATTTTTACATTTAATATGTATGAAAAGTAAGTGCTATAGATCTTAGTTCGAAGCAAAATATTTAAAAATAGCGATACTGTCGTTGAGAAATAAATAATTGGTTCAATTTTTTAATACAGAAATTATCTAAATTTAAAGTATTTGTTTTGTAGTTAAGTAAGACTAATCCCGGCGTTAAGTTCCGCCGCCTATGATAGAAAAAGATTAGTATATAAAACAGACAAAAGAGAACACAGGTGTACAGAACCACATTTTCGCTACTAATTCATATAAATAAATTACAATTATGTCAAATGAAATTATTAGCTTTTACATGACTGCTTACATTTTTTTTTAGCTTTACGCCGTTTCTTTGACATGGCAGGGTAGGAAGAGGTAACCTAAAAATTTAAAATTTAGTACTAAGATCCAATTCTCACTTCCGTTTCCAAATTTTTACCAAATTTTGAAGTCATTGTGCGTTGACTTACAAAACTTACTAAGCTTCACACTGTATCCCGCACATGGCAGGGCAGAGGGAACTTGGGAACCTAGTGTTAAGACACTCAGTTCCACATCCGTTCCCCACTTTTCGCCGAGTTTGAGGCATTGCGTGTTGAGTGGTGTAACTCAACGCCGCTCTTTATCTTTTTACTTACAAAACGACTTGCATAACTTAAATAGAGAATATTAATTTCCTCGAGTGAGGATCGAACCCACGACCTGTTGTATTTACAATCTCACGCTTGTGCCTTTGCACCAAGGTAGGCCTCATGTTTGTCATATAATTTTCATTATCTTTATTACAACATAATATACAATCGTTATTGTGAAACAAAAGTATAATTTAATCATTATTATTTAAAAGCATTTCTTCGCTATTGTAAGCTTACTTTGAAAGTCTTACTTAAACTTTATGTAGTCTATTTAATTTATTCTCTATTTAATTTATACTTATATTTTTCCGATGCTAGTCGTGGCGCAGCGGCACAAGCGTGTGAGTGTAACCGATAGGTTGTGGGTTCGATTCCCACTCGAGTTTCATTTTCTTCACTCTGGTAACAAGGCAAAAGCTCGGCGTTGAGTTCCGCCACTTAACACGCAATGCCTAAAATTCGGCGGAAAGTGGGGAACGAAAGTGGAACGCAGTGTCTTAACACTAGATTCCCAAGTTCCCTCTGCCTACCCTGCCATGTGATACAGCATGAAGATGAGTGAGTGAGTGAGTAGACTTTTCCTATATTTATTTATTATCTGTTTTCTTTAATAATGTCCATATGAAGAATAGTAAAATTTGTTTTTTGCTTTAGCTATAAATAAATTATAGATCAACTCTGTCGTGGTGCAGGGATACAAATGCGTGACTATAAACGAGATAGTTAATAGGTTTGATTCTCATTCGAGGAAATAAATTTATTTATATTCTCTCTTGTAGCAAGGAAAAGTATAACACATAACAATATAAGTGCAGAAATGACTTGTACTGTTGCCACTCAAGTAATGCCTTAAATTCAACGGAAAGTTGGGGTTCAAAATGTCTCAATAGAAATGGAGTGGTTCAACACTAGGTTCCCAAGTTCCTTCCCTCTACCGATTCTATCACGTGCAAAATACAGCATGGATGAAAAAAGTTACAATATAATATATAAATAGTATAATCTATATTAATCTAGTATCATTAACTTATACTTAACATTGACCAGCAATCAAAGCCCGCATTCAATAGTTATCGGTAATCTAATACCATTAGCCTTTGTGACGTCACTCACGAGGATTACGTCACTTCTGTGGTATAATGAGCTTGTACGATTGGTTATCTTATAATTGAAATTGAAGAGGGAACTTGGGAACCTAATGTATAGACACTCCGCTCTGTTTCCCGATTTTATTTTAAAATTGAAAGGAATGTTTTGTTGGAGTTTCACGTTGTATCCCGCACATGGCAGGGTAGGCAGAGAGAATCTTGTGTTAAGACACTCTGATCCGTTCCCCTCTTTCCGCCATATTTGAGGCATCGCGTGATAAGTGACAGAACTTAATGCCGCACTTTGTGTTGTTACCAGAGTGAAGAAATTAAATCATTTTACATTTAAATTGGAATATTTCAATTCCTCGAGTGGGGATCAAACCCACAACCTGCCGCGTTTACAGTCACATTCCTTTACCTCTGCGCCACAACAGGCCTCAATAAAAGCAGTAATAGGATAATTTAAATAAAATCATACAAATGCAAATAATTTCTATGGGAATATTACTTTTAAAAGACTTTTAAAGTCAGCTGCAAAATAACCTGAGAAGCTATTTATGCTCTAATTCCTAAAACTTATGTTACTTCCATTCAATTGAATGACATTGCCAAGTATTCTAAAATCCTATACTAGATAAACAAATTTAATTCTAATTTTATATAAAAATAAGGCATATTTTTCTACAAAATCATTAAATTTCTGATTTAATTCGCCGACCGTTTGGTGGAAATCAGGGCGGGATCAAATATTTATGTAGCGAATCGTCTGTGGAAGCTAATTTTGTAACTTTACCGCGACAAGAACAATTGAAAATCGATATTGAATAGTTCACGCTGCTTCGTTATTTAGCAAATGATGTCAGGTTTGAGGATATGTGCTTGTATGCTTTACGAGTATGTATGTCCACTTATAGTTAATTAATTTAAGAAATAGGCAGAAGCGTGTGTTTGTATGCGACAGGTTGTGGGTTCAATCCCCATTCGAGTATATGAAATATAAAATATTTTCATTTTTCATTTCTGATAACGAGTCAAAGCGCGACGTTCATTTACATCACTCAGCACGCAATGCCTCAAGAGCTTGGTGGATGGTGGAGAATGCAAATGTCTTGATTGGAACAGAGTATCAGAGTTCCCCAGGTTCCCTTCGCCTATCTTGCTATGTGCGTGCTGCTAAACTAAAGAAATAAACTAACTAAAACTAACTAAAAAGAAATAAAGTAACTAAAACTAAAACTAAGCTTTAAGTCATATTTCGCATATAGGGTAGGCAGAGGGTGACTTAAATGCCTAGCGTTTAGACACCCCGTTCTATTTTTCTCTTTCCGCCGAAATTGTTGCATTGCGCTTTGAGCGGCGGAACTCAATACCACGCTAAACCTTGTTACCAGAGCGAAGAAATGAAAAGTTTAAATTAAGTATTTAATTTTAAAATATTGATGATTTCCATTAAAATTTGTGTGTATTGAAAAGCTTACTGTTAAATATATACGTGACATCGATCCTCTTTTCAAATTATGATATTTAAAATTATTTTCATTTTTTTATATTCAATATACTATATTAAAAATAGCTGAAAAATGCAGAAAAATATCCCTTGCCTACGTTATCTTTGCCTATATTACTATAATAGGAAATATATTTTATGTACCTTATTATCCTAAAGAAATCCTTCGTCTATAACAGTATTTTTTTATAGCTTTCAGCTGTATCACGCACATGGCAGGGTAGGTAGAAAGAACTTGAGAACCTAATGTTAAGACACTCCGTACCACTTTCCGTTCTCCACTTTCCCCCGAATTTGAGGCTTTCCGTATTGAGTGGCGGAACTCAACACCGCGTTTTGTCTTATTACCAGAGCGAAGAAATGAAACATTAAATATTTAAATTGAAAATATTAAATATTTAATTACCTCGAGTGGGGATCGAACCCACAACCTGTCGGTTACAGTCACACACTTGTGCCGCTGCGGCACAACAGACATATATATAAAAAAAAAAATTCGACAAGTTTCCTCTGTCCCCTGTTTTCTAGAAACCTTTTATTTGTCATGACATTTTCATACTCACTTTTTATTAAATTTGATACCAGTACCTAAAGAGCTCAGCGTATGTTACGGTACAATTACTTGTGTACTTAGTCCAGCATGTGTATTTTTGAATATATATGTTCAAATTTTGATTTTTATTGTGTAACGGAATTTAACGCTGCAAAATGTGTTTAACGTTCATTATTGGCTTTTAATGGATACCTTGGTTCAAATTAGTTAGGATTAAATATGAACTAATTATTTATAGAGGTATATTTTAATGCCATCAAGACAGTATATGACTGTAAACGTGGAAGATTTTAGTTCAATCACAGCTCAAGACCATAGTTTAGTTAAAATAACTTTTTTTTCTTTCCTTAGTGTAGAATCTTGAATTTTCATTTTTCTTACTTATAAAAAGTGCAGTGTTGTGTAGTCATGACATTTATTGATATAATAAAATTTATTGGTAATTTCTTTTTCCGAAACAGTGATATTCTAGTATAAAGTGATAGAAAAAATCGTTCTATATTAAGTATTTGCTTAAAATAATTTCTATATATTATTTAATGGTTTAATTTTAATTATCGAGGCCTGTCGTGGCTCAGCGGCACAAGCGTGTGACTCTTAACGACAGGTTGTGGACTTGATCACCACTCGTGGAAATTAAATATTTAATATTTACAAATTAAATATTTAATATTTTCATTTCTTCACTCTGGAAGCAAGACAAAGTAAAAAACACGCCGGAAAGTGGGGAACGGAAGTGGAACGGAGTGTCTTAGCACTAGGTTCCCAAGTTCCCTCTGTCTATCCTGCCATATGCGGGATACAGCTTGAAGCTGAAAAAGAATCATAGAAATCATGCAGAACAAGCCAAAGCTGTTGCATAAGCATTAAGAAAAAGTCTATGTAACTATAAATATATTGTAATGCAAAGTATAAATTGAATAAATATAAAATAACTATCAATTCAATATACCTCGTACCTGTATTTGTACGTAGCTCCGAGCAAACCGCATTCGGGGCGGAAATGCTGTCGCGGCTTTATTGTATACTACAGCTGTTTGTAAACATTTAATGAATTTATAAATTGTACTAAACTACTCTCGTAATTCACTGAATTGTAAAAATGAAATGTCTGTATATAAATATATATAAATAAAAAAGAAACAACGTAAAACTATCTTTCTAGATGAAAGCTTATCAGTTAATATCTAAAATGTAGCACAGGCCTTAAATTCAGTGGCAAATGGAGAACGGAACGGAGTGTCTTAACACTAGGTTCCCAAGTTCCCTCTGCCTACTCTGCCATATGCGGGCTACAGCGTGAAGCTGAAAACAAAAATCTGATAAAGTGAAGATATACAGTTGTGGGTTCGATTTCCAGTTGTAGACATATTTTATTTTTTCTTATATTAATAACAATGCAAGCTTAACAAGCAATGCCTAAAGAATTCGGCGGAAAGAGGAAAGCGGAATTGTCTTAATGAGAACAAAGTGTCTTTACACTAGACATTGCTCGTGTTGAGTGGTGGAACTCAACAGCGCGCATTTCCTCGTCAGTATGAAACGAACACTTGTCAGGCAATGATATTTACATAGATACATTTACATAGATACATGTCTGACAGGTGTTGTCAGGTCTCAAGTTTAATAACGTTTAATTCACGTAATATAATACTAAAAAGAAAACGTAAAGTAGAAAAGTATAAGTAAAATAAATCTTAGGTAATCCACGTCGGTTTGCTGCAGACGATTCAAGGGAAGAGTTCAATTCGTCTTGGGACTTAAGTGTTATAAAACATCACCGCTGCCCCGATAGATAGTTTTATTTCAATCCACTTTACGATTTGTTTGTGAATGTTGGTTTTTTCCCCTCTTTTTTTATATCGATCTATTTATTGTTATAGAAGAAAAAAAAATAGAAAATAAATTTAAAAGAGAAATTAAATATGTTTAAATTGATTTTTTATATAGAGAACCTTTAAGTTTTGTGTTATTATAATCTTCTCTTTAAATATATTTCCGTTTCTTACTTTCTAATGAATTAAGGCAATACTTTGACACGCAATAGAGTGCTGAGGCGCAACTTAACACTGCGCTTTTCTCTGTTTACGCTGCAAGGTGAAATGGATTGTCATTGCACTTGGTCACCTCTGCCATTTGGTGATCCTGCCGTGTAGTAGAAAGAAATTAGGGCTTCTAAGTCAACTTAATAAAAAAACGAGCATTTACACGTCGTTTTATATGAAACATGCCGCGTAATCCCTTAAGAGTACTTTCCGTGGATCTATGGTAATGAATAAAATAATAATGCGAAAAGTGAAAAAGTGTTTGCATTTTGTAGCACAAAAACATTATTAAGTTATAACTGTGATTGATTTCATACAAAATGAGTACATACGTCAAACTTAAGTTTCTTACTTTTATCACGTTGTCCTAAGATCCTGAAAATGGTCCAAAACATACAGTCTACCCGTGACGACGAGCTACTGTAAACTGTTCGAATGTGGTTTCCAATAATGTTTAAAAATCAATATACGCGATAAATCCGTTCAAATTTGTGTCTTGTAACAATTTTGAAAACTTGTAACAAAATTGTGTCTTGTAACAATTTTGAAAATCAAATTTGTTATTATGGTATAGATCTCTTAGTGAAGTAGAAAAAGTAAACTTCAAATTTTACTTTTTCGCTCTATTACTGTGAATTTGTTATTAAATTCTTGATAAAAGTCTAAATTTAAATTTATTGTTACAGTCCAAATTGAACTGCGAATCATTGGAAGAGGAACTGGCGTTCGAAGTGCGATGGGCTATCGCCGGCGACAGCATCGTGCTACAACTAGTAGCAAAACTTGGTAAGTCATTTTCCAAATTTGAAAAATTACCAGCTTTACGATGTATCCCATATAGCCGCGTAGACAGAGGGAACCTGGGAACCTAGAACAATGTCTCTATTTTATTGGAATGTAGAGAACGGAACTGTCTTAAATATAGCTTTTCAAGTTCCCATTGCCCTGAAAGGTGCGTGAAGCTAAAAAGTAATATTTATAATAATACAGTAGGTAACATTTAATTATTATTTAAATAATATAACACAATGTAGCTCATTAATATTTGTGTTTATTTGTATTTATATAAATAACGAATTCCATTTTATAAACATCATTTCCAATAACTATAATTTAAAGCGAAACTGAAGTTTTAATTGAAACTCTTTGACCGGATTAATCGTGTATATTTTAGTATTATACATTTTCGGCAACTCGAGGTTTTGAACACTTTAACTTGTACAAAATATGAGATTTTCAAAAGATCCAATATTTAATATATACTATTAATTGTGGCCTGTCGTGGCGCAGCGGTACAAGCGCGTGACTGTAACACACATGTTCTGGGTTCGATCCCCAGTCGAGGAAATGAAACATTTAATATTTGCAATTTAAATATTTAATGTTTGATTTCTTCGCTCTGGTAATAAGGCAAAGCGCGGCGTTGAGTTCCGCCACTCAACACGCAATGCCTCAAATTTGGCGGAAAGTGGGGAATGGAAGTGGAACGCAGTGTCTTAACACTAGGTTCCCGGGTTCTCTCTGCCTACCCTGCCTCGTGCGGGATACAGCGTGAAGCTAAAAAAATATATTAATATTGCTTGTCTTAGCATGGGTACAATAGTGCAATAATAAATGTGACTGATTATGGATTCAATTTCTACTCGAGCAAATTAAATATTTAATATTTTTATTTCCTCGCTCTGGCTGTAACGAGGCTAAGCGTGGCTTTTAGTTTCACCACTCAACACCTCAAACTCAACGGTAAATTGGGAACGGAAGTGTCTCAATGGCGACTGAGTGTCTTAACACTAGGTTCCCAAGTTCCTTTTGTGGAGCTAAAAAAAGAGAGAAAAACACGAGTGGGAGTCGAATCCACTATTTGCTGTGTTTACAGTCGCACCTTTATGTACCCTACGCATCAAATAGCATCAATTTTTATTACATTATACAATATAGAAATGTTGAATAGTTAATTCGACGCTATAATTAATGTGGTTGAGATTACATCGATGTTGGTGGACATTTGCCTTTAATGATAGCAATATATTGAGAAATTAACTATATTATTACACGAACAAACGTATGTAATATGCATGAGTAGGACGTTACGTCTCTTCACTTGAATAGCTATAACACAAAAAAGAAAGCTTTATATTCCTTAGGCTGTGGTGCAATGGCACAGCGTCTGATGGTATGGTAGTTGGTTCGATTCCAATTCGAGGGTACGAAGTATTTTTATTTCTTCGCTCTAATAATAAGACAAAAGGTTATGTTTAGTTAAGTCAGAAAGTATGGAACGAAGATTTTGTCTACTCTGTTATAATATATTATAAAAAAAAATAAAATTTCTACTGTCACTTTGCCATTTCCTCGGCAGTAATTCATAAATACTTTCCCAAGCATACATGATATATTTTTTGTATTTGGCAACATTGAATATGTCTTTATAACGATCGATCCTTACAGCCTCTTGGCACGAAAAGTCCCGACCAACTCTAATTTAATACTATGGCAACTATCCAGAAATATGAGGGGAATAACCTTTCGTTACGTTTAGTGATATAACATATTTTCGGTAACATACACATATTGCTTTCTAACTTTACACTGTATCCATTACATAGGCTGGGTACATAAAGGGAACTTGGAAACCTAGTTTACAAAATTTCGTCCCCATTATGATCGTCAGATAAAACAAAAGAATTCACGTTTTCAAGTGGAGACTGAATCTAAAACCTAACCTTTACAGTCATATACTTGTAGCGTTGCGCCACCATTTGCCCCAACACTCTCAATTATGTACATAATTATGAATAAGTATTACACGTTTATAAATCTTTTAAGTCAATAAAGTGACAGTGAGATAGCGTCTAACCGAAAACGAATATATTTACAAGTCCGTACATAAATATATATAAATATATATAAATCACTACCTCATCTTGGATTGAATTTCATAAAATGTACTTAAGAACTACCAGGCTTTCAATAATTCGCTCTTAACTTAATTTGTTCATTCAAATCAATCGATCAAAAAAATCACAAGTTTGAGCTGTCTGTCATACACAGACAGACAGCTCAAGCTTACAACCATCCCTATTACGCCAGAGGATTAAAAAAGGAAATACATTATTCCTAAGATTAGCCACAATTTGTTATAAAATTAAAATATATCGCTAATCTTAGGAACTAAGAATTGGAAATTTTTAAATTCGATTTCGTAAAAACTCATTTAGAATACACCTTAGTCTAAAGCAAAAGTTTATAATGAAAACATAAGAATAATACTTTCTTATAATTAATATTAATATATAGGATAAGAAAATGAGACATAATAATAGTACAAAAAGGGTACGGACCGGTCTGTAGTGTAACTTATAATAAATAAATAAGAAATCAACATGCAATGCCTCAAATCCAGCGGAAAGTGGGGAACGGAAGTGGAACGGAGTGTCTTAACACTAGGTTCCCAAGTTACCTCTGCTTACCCTACCATGCGGGATACAGCATGAAGCTGAAAAAAACAGAGAAATCAGCCAAAATACTACTTCAGCTTTATAATATAACTATAGAAGAATATAATATTAAAATTTTTTATCCAACAGATCAAGGTGAATACATGTCTTTCGGTGTGTCCGGGAACCTCGAACGTTCCCAAATGGTGGACGGCGATGTCGCGGTCGCTTGGTTCAATAAGACCACTTTCAAGGGATCTGCTAAGGATTATTACTTGGACGCTAAAAGTCAGTGCGCTGGGAAACACGGATCGTGCCCTGATGATAAAATTGCTGTAAGTATTTTTTAATTAAGAATAGAATAAAATTTAATATATAATATTAGATGTAGCTTGTAATTTAAAGGCAAAGTAATTCTATTATGTTTAAATTTTGTCTATAAAAAATGGATATTAAAATATTTTTTTTCATTATTTATGGTACGCATATCAAATGAAAGGAGTTTATATGTAAAATATAATACACCCTTAAAAATAAAAACATCTAGGTAGCTTATTTTTAAATAGGTATTTTTAATTTTTTTTATGTAGTTAAAAAAATTGTAAAAAGAAGTAATTGCATAGTTATAGTTATACCAAATAAGGCAATGAATCTCTCGAATAAGCACAAGGTAGTTTAATTTTTAAGCTCGATCAAATTATTTTATATAAAAAGCTAAAATTTATTTTGCTTTTCAATTCATATGCGGTTCTTTATTTTCTATCGATTTAAAAATTATTGTAGATTTTACTTTAACATAATATGAAATTTCTCTGTAAAATAAAGCACAACAAAAATAAGCCATAAATAATTTTACGATAAAAATATGTATTTGGTCTTGGACGTAGATGAAATGAACTGTTCCATTATAGGTACTTCCTTTCTTGTGGAGTTGTGTATGACACTTAACCTTACAAATCTGATATAAAATAGATTTCCTCGATAAATATATTGAAAACTAGCAGTTCCTGAGATCAGCGCGTTAAAATAAGCAAATATTTCAGCTTTAGAATATCAGCATAAATTTTATTAAATTCGTATTAAGTAAAACCTTAATTAAGTACTAAGTAAACAATTATAAATAGCGTCAAGCAGTAATATAATGTATGTATGTAGAGTCTCATAGTTAGGTATCATTTATAAGTTCAAGAAGCTCTACGTCGTTAAGCTTTAACTATACGCCATGGCTTGTGACCTATCGGACGAGGCCGTTCCTAATCTAATACAAAATGATAGATTAATCCAATTCATGGGTGCAGATTGTTATCGGGACAGGACACGTTACGCTAGAGCCCTAATGTAGGCCCCGGGCATCGATAATTTCTGATCTTACCCATATCAAATACGATGTGAAGTCTTTAACGGCCGTTTTAACGGCAAAATCGTCTCTATATTTTATTTACAAAGAACTATACTGCTGTGAATATAATTTGTAGTTTCGATAGTAGCTAATTGGAAGTCTTGTAACGTATAGTTGGCATGTTTACAAATTGTCCATAGACAAAATTAACAAGGGTGGCGACAAAAAATAAATAGGAATTTCAAAAAAAATGAAAAAGAACTTTTTTAATTCAAAATTATAAATATATTTAGAAAATAAAAAATAAATCCAGTCATTTTTTTTTTGTTTTTTTCTTTATTTTTTTATACTGTTACTTATTTTTTTTATTCAAATTTTTATAAAAGCATATTTTTTGTTTTTTTTTTAAATTATTTTATTCGGATGGTGCGTTAATAATGGAGTATATAAGCAATAAACATCCGTTGCTGTTCCTTATATGTGAGAATAAGCGTGAAACAAATTTATTTTAACTAAAAACATATTACGCGAGAGTAAAATCTGGAATATTTAAGTCTAGAATTAAAGTAATTTGGCTGAACAGACGTTATATTGCGCTCAGAATGTGAGATTCAAATTTTGGAGGCACAATTGCCAAATTGCGTTCCTGTATGAATTCTTTCGCGAATAGGTAGAGTCACTTTTATATTCTGGAATATGAGTTTCATAATTTCGTAAGATGCTTATGCATATAGAATTTGTAATTTTACGTACAATTATATTAAGATAATTGTATTTTTGAGTTATTTGTGCTTTTTTAGCTTCACGCTACATCCCACACTAGACTATGTAGGCAGAGGGATATGGGAACCTAATGTTAAGACACTCCATTCCGTTCCCAAGTTTCCGTCGAATATGAGGAATTACGTGTTGAATGACGGAAATGAACGCTGCGCTTTATAGCTTTAAGGAAATTAAATATAAATATTTCATTTCCTCGAGTGGCGAGGCGATCAAACCCACAATCTGTCGCGTTTACAGCCACAAGTTTTTACCTCTGCGCCACGACAGGCCTCTTTTTTAAATTTTTAGTTACTAAAACAATTAAGACTTTATTTATAATATGTAAAGCTAACACATTACTCTCCACGAAACCTCACTACAAATTAGATGTTTAAAATCAAGTTGAACCATTCTGGTTGTATTCTAGCTGGAAATTGCATAGCTGTTTGTTTCGGAACAGTGAACATTCGTATTACCGCTATACAAATATATGTGTTGAAATATTATCTTAGAGATGAAGAGGATGAATATAAGCACCATATAGTACCTACTGTATTGTTTTTTTAAACTAGTTTGTACTATTTTTATTACTTTGAAAGTGTTATTTCACACTTGGGAAAGAAAAATACTAAATGTAAAAACGTATAAAAATTTGAACGAAGCAGAATTTGAACCCGCGCCTTTTCGAAACCGTCCAAGCGCTCTGATCAACTAAGCCTTTCGTTCTCACCAAACTACGTCGAAATTCTTATACGTTTGTTACAACGTATGTATCTCTGTAGGGAGATTTTTACAAATTTCCGCTACCCAAATACAATTTGTTAGAATAATCGTTTGACAAGAGAGAATGCTATTTATTCAATATTTTTATTACTTTTAAAGTGTTATTCCACACTTAGGAAAGAAAAATACTATATTTATTACAATTTTACAGGAAAACACAAATTCAATTCGTTTGTTAAACGCCGCACACGTCAACGGATACTCTATAATAACCTACCAGCGTCCCCTCAAGGCATCTGACTCCTTGGACAAACCAATATTCACTAACATGAGCCAGCCCATCATATGGGCGATCGGACCGCTCAACTCGGAACTGGAAGTATCGTATCATCATCATTTTCTTAAGGTATGTATTAATTTATAATTAATACGATTGTTTGATAATTATTAATTAACACCATTCCGCCCGCAGCTTCGCCCGCTGTAATTTCATTTTTTACTCTAATTTTATTTTCTTTCTTGTTATAATAATATTATCACTTCTAAGACAATGTAATAATTTCGGCCAAATCAATAAAAAGGTTGCAGAAATTTTGCCAAACTAAACATTTTAAATTAACGTAAGTCTTTTAATTATTAACTAATTTATATAAAACATTAGGGAAGTTGCTAAAATACAATATAGAAAAGTGTGTTCCGGAGATTAGCGTGTACAAACGCACAGACAAAAGGAAAAAAAGGAACTATTTTGGGCCCTTTTGCATTAATAAACGTCCTCTTAAACGGATGAGTTACATATTTATTATAGGTAAATATAATTATAATTTTGAGGATTTCTTCTTGATGAAGTAACGCATTCCCATGCGCAGAACTACTCGTAGTTATTTCCTTAATCTCATAATAATACAGTGGGCAATAGGCTCAACGTCCAAGATTTTGTAAATTTAGCCAAGAAGGGGAATGTATAGTTATTAAATGAATTTATAGTTATTAAAATATGCGTATTCTTTTAATGTGAGACTTAATTTTAAGTACTTTTCAATATTTTAATCTTAGTTAAACCTTATATAAGGTTTTTTTTCTCTATCTTAATTAAGGTTATTGTTTTGAATTGTATGAGTAATTTCTGTATATCTTTTATTTTATTATTTATTTGTTATTTTGATGTTAGATTGCGAAATATTGTTCAATATTTTAAAATGTTATAATTCTTAATCCCTAGAAAGAGGAGTGTTATAAGTTGGACCTATCTATTTGACATATTTAAATTGAAAATATTAAATTTTCCATTTCCTCGAGTGGGGATCGAACCCATAACCTGTTACAGTCACACGCTTGTGCCGCTGAGCCACGATAGGCTCAACAGACTACTTTAATACATAATATAAATTTTAAATTTTATTAATATTATAATGGCCGCCTAAAACTTTGCACTACTTATTATTTGTTTCTAAAGTAACTTCTAACGCGGCCGAGTTGAAGCGCACCTGATGTCGAAATTGTTTTTGTTTAAACCAATAAATAGCTTTCTTAATTTTAGCACGAGTATAGATTTTTCAATTTAAAACTTCTGCTATAAGATATACGATACTTAGCTAACGTGGCTCAATGCTACAGTGTTTGAATGAGATGGTCATAAGTTCGATTTCCTCTCGAGGGAATGAGTTATTATCATTAATCTGCTTTGGTTCTTGAATTTGGACCGGAAGTGGAAAACAGAGACTTCTGACACTAGGTTATATTTCTATGTGATATGTGAACAGCGTAAAGTTGAGTAATATAAAAGAACTGAAAAATGTGGCCATGAATTCCACCTCTTTGCTTTCAATGCTACAATAAATCAGAAATTAGGGGACAGAGTGTCAAAAGATTAAGTTAAAGGAACATAGTAACATGTTCCTTTACTTAACTTGTTATTGTGGGATACAGCTTTTTAAAATAATTTAATTATTTTTTGCTGCTTGTACTATAAATAAATATTTATTTATATGACGTCTAAAACTTTAAAACAGTTGAAGTGAGAAAATATTCATTTGAAGGCTTTAAAGTTGATAGATCTTTATATTTTGTTACAAACATTAATGTCTGCTAATATATATTCTTTAATAAAAATCCTTTCTTATACTTGTAATAATATATTTAAAAAATTGAATGATAATCGGTAGAATACTTTTGGGTACGAATCCGTAACAAACAAACTTACATTCACATTTATAACATTAATATCATATCTTAATGGTAACGGAGAGTTTTAACACTCACATTGATCTACATAGGTTCCCAGGTTCCCTCTACCTAACCTGTACAGGATACAGTGTGAAGCTAAAAAAGAGATAATATAATATATTTTTATTACAGGGTGACAAATTCTTTGACTTCGGCAGACCGCCATTCTGGAACTGCCCCATACCTGAAGACGAGACTAAACCAGCTAAAGAGGAAACGCCGATTGTTGAAAAGGAAAAAGAAAATGTGAGTGTAAAGCTTATTATCGTAGTATATATATCGGCGGCACAACCAGCAGGTTGCGGGTTCGATCCCCACTCGAGGAAATTAAATATTTAATATTTATAATTTAAATATTTAATGTTTCATTTCTTAGCTCTGGTAATAAGCCAAAAAGCTCGGCGTTGATTTTCGCCTCTCAACACGCAATGCCCCAAATTCGGCGGATAGTGGGAAACGAAAGTGGAACGGAGTGTCTCAACACTAGGTTCCCAAGTTCCCTATGCCTACCCGGCGATGTGCGGGATACAGCGTGAAGCTGAGTATGAGACTGTAAGGGCGACGACGACGAGTGGATTCAATTTCAATCCGAGGAAATGAAATATTTTATATTTTAATTTTTTCACTCTGTTAAGAAGGCAAAACGCGGCATTGAATTCTGCCACTGAACACCAAATGACTTATATTCAGTGAATAGTGGGGAACGAAAAGGAACTTTTTAATACTAGGTTCCCAAGTTTCATCTGCCCTAAGAAAAAAAATCTTAATTGTTACTTAAAAAATCGATCATTTTACAAGATAAACAATTAAACAGATTTACGTGTATATATAAGAATAGCGCAAGTTTTTCTTTCATAAAATTTTTGCTGAAAGAACATTTATCACGGTGTATGTAAATGCAAAGGTCGTCTTCTATGTACAGTGCAGTTGACGAGTCGTGGCCGGCCTAAAGTCAAGTTTCTTATTACTATTGCTTTTGGGACGAAATTATATATTGAAAATTTTTGATTTGCTCTGATAAGGTAGATTTGAGTTCCGCCACTACACACGCAGTGCCTATAGGATTTAGAGGAAATAGGGGAAGAGAACACTACTTTCCCAGGTTCCCTCTGCCTATCTCGCTATAAGTTTGAGGGATACAATTTAAATCAAAAGTAAGAAAAAATATAAAAACAAATCTGCATAACTATTTACAGAGTGGCCACGACATGTCAGGCGTGCTGTACATCTGCATACATAATAGTTTTGTATTCAAATTTTCAGAATACTACTTCCTTTTAATGTCTTTACATCGGTTGATGCTACGTAACGAAGCTGAAATGAAATATTTTCATTACATAAATAATTTAATAATAATTTTTAATAAATTTAGAAAGATTTCATGGCACAGGAACACAAGCGTGTGTCTATATAAGCGACAGCTTGTGGATTCTTACTTCGGGAAATAAAATATAAATTTGCTTGCCCTGGTTATATAAGGCAAATCACGCATTGCTTCCAGAATTTAGGGAAAGTGAGAAACACGCTGCATCCCGCACGAGGCAGGGTAGGCAGAGGGAACCCGGGAACCTAGTATTAAGACACTCCGTTCCACTTCCGTTCCCCACTTTCCGCCGAATTTGAAGCATTGCATGTTTAGTGGCGGAAATCAACGCCGCGCGAAGAAATGAAACATTAAATATTTAAATTGAAAATATTAATATATTTCATTTCCTCGACTGGGGATCGAACCCAGAACCTGTCGGTTACAGTCACACGCTTGTACCGCTACGCCACTACAGGCCTCATATCGTGGGAAACGGAATGTCCTAATGCGAAAGGAGAGCCTTAACACTAGAATTCTATGTTCTCTCTTCCATTTCTTCTAAATGCATGCAGTGCATGGATGCAGTGTAAAGAGAAAATATACCTATAACGCTCCTTACAGCGATGCTAACAATAAAACATGATTGGAACGTCGATATGGCATGATGGTATCGTACGGCTTAGTAGTGAGAACGTTTGGGACTGGGGTGTGGGTGCAAATACCACATCGTTTAATTTTTAATTTATATTTCCTTAGATATTAAATTACATATTACTATTTTTTATGTATAGTCACCAATAATAAAGTTCAAGCCGGTGCCGCGACCGCGTCCGGTACCCGCGACGGTGGCGTGGGACATCCCCGGCATACAGTGCTATGAGCCTCCAGATGGTGTGTTCTATGCGCAGATGGGTCCTACAGGAGGAAAACAGGGATACTCAGCTATTACAGGTAATATATTTGATTGATATCACGTGTAAAACTTAAAAATATTAAGCGGGCTGCACTAAAATTAAAAACCTATAAAAAAACAAGGATAATTTTACTAAATAATTAAAAAAAGAATTAACTTGTTTCCTTGAGGCTTGTCACAGCACAGAGGTACAAGCGTGTGTCTGTTAACTTGACAGATTTAGGTTCGATCCCCACCCGAGGAAATGAAATATATAATATTTTCTTCTCTGCGCTCTAGTAATAAGGCAAAGCGCGGTGATGTTGTCCGTCACTCAATACGTTGCTTTATTCGGCTGAAAGAGAGAGGACGGAGTGTCTTAACACAAGGTTCATAAATGTGCGATATTATATATACACCGTAATAGTGAAAAATATATAGTATATTTTTAATTTTTAACGAGCTGACAAAACACAAAACAAAACCATAAAGTATAATAAAATCGTCCATAAGAAGCCATTAATACTTTCATAAAATATCTCATATTTCATATTAAACCAGCTTTAACGTTTCCTAAATCATTACCCTAAATCATCATAAATATAAAATACATGCACTCCTAAAAATTATACAATGAAGTTCCGATTTGTGAATATAAATATGCAGTTTAGTATTTCAGAGCTGTTTACACAATGTTTAATTTATCGACTGTTGAAATATGAATAAAAATATTTGAAATATTACAACAGACCGAAGACTATAGACCATAAACCTAGTGTTAAAACACAACGTTCCACTTCTGTTCCTCACTTCCCGCTGAATTTGAGGCATTGTGTGTTGAATGGTGGAATTCAACGGCGCGTTTTGCCTTGTTACCGTTACCGAAGAAATGAAAACATTAAATATTTAAATTGAAAATATTGAATATTTCATTTCCTCGAGAGGGGATCGTACCCATAACCTGTCGGTTACAGTCACACGCTTCTGCCACTGCCCCATGACAGGCCTTTCTGTGATAGCGATACAATATATTATTTTTGTAGTCATATTAGAGATATCTGCTGAACTTTTGAAGTCTTTATTACTTATACGTATACTAACTGCGCTCCTGACTTCCTCTAAGTCATATTATTGTATATGAAGTTTGTGCCATGATGTAGTCAAAATTGCACTTAAATCAATCAATCAATTCAAGCCATATTCAAAATAAGCAGGTGGAAACATATTGCTAAGCTGACAAATATTTTAAATTTAAATGTGATGTAATTTAAAATTAAAGTTATTTAAAAAATTACTGAATTGATTGTCTCCAAACCAATTATTTTTCATATAGATTCTATTACATTCTTATTATATAAACAGATTTTCTAATTTTCTACTTTTAATACTGCAACAATATATGCCAATTTGATATTTAATATCTTAATCTTTGATAAGAAATTTTAAAAGGTTAAAGCGAGTGTGCGGCGTTTAATTTTGCCTTAATTTTTGTTAAATTTTTGTAGGGAAAGAAATGGAGTATTTTAAAAATAAGTTCTCAAGTATCCTCGGCCTACCATGCTTCGTGCAGGACACTGCGTGAAAATTAATGTTTTAAACAAATCTCGAATATTATAAATTTTGTAAATTTCCTTTATAGATTTAAATTACATAAGTAAAAAAATACACTCATGAAAAAAAATGCAATAAAATAGAATAGTAGGTTAAAATTTTACCTTTAAAAGACAAGAGCAAGAAGCATGTGAATTTTAATTCAAACGTGCATAAAATTTCTGCTTCTGAATATTTATATTATTTTTAAGCATATTATGTAAAAATACATATTAAATAATTGTCTTTAAAATCAGGTCACGTAGGTTGGGGCATATCTTGGTACATCAATGGTCTTCTAATACCCGAAATAACTGTAGTTA
>DWMZ01000632.1:0-20750 GCA_018249855.1 Eueides tales michaeli | reverse complement strand
CTCGGTACGATCGACAGTCACGCGGGCCAATATACCGTGCGCCGTCGAAGCAAAGTGGCCCGCGCGTGACATCCTGCTACTCTCATTAGCGAGTTGTCCAAACTTGTTATAACTTGACACCGCCCGCCCTCCGCCCTCCGTCCTCCGCCCGCCGTCCTCCGCCTGCTGTCCTCCGCCCGCTGTCCTCCGCCCGTCGTCCGATTGACTGCCATCTACCGACTAATTCATAGATATCAGGGTTGGCCATTTTAGTTTTGTTATAAAATATTCAAAATTATATTGCTTTTACCTTATTTGAGACCGTTTGACTGTAAGAAAAACGGTTATAGGATCAATTCTCACGCTGAACAACACGCATTGTCTTGAAAATTGGACAGTTACTCACTGTCGGAACGATTATCCCTAGCAAGATGCGGGATTTAGCGAGGCGCTAAACAAAGAATACAATTAAATAAAATTTCGCAAAAAAATGATCATATTACAATTAATATTTAAATGAAAACTTCCATTTACAATTGTAAACAACGTTAAGGCTGCAATATCTTTCCACATTATGCTATGACGAATCATAAATAATTTGTGATCGATCTAAGATAACCAATGAGCTCTGTGACTCTTTATACTAAAATGTGTTTATCAATGAAATATAAAAATTATATCGAATTACGTGTCTTTTAAATTTCCTAGTTTCCACGAATATATGTTAGTTACGTAAATATGTATTAAGTGCTTATAAAATACTTAAATAATATATAAAATTATATATTTTAGAACACATAAATATTTAAATAAAATGAAAATAAAATAAATTTACAGTAAAATTAGGTAATTTTTATTTTATTTACATATATATTACAGTGAATTGTTATTAGTTTAGAACTTGTCATATTAAAAACTGCTTACTTGAGTAATAAATTGTGCTTGATTGAGTTATAAATTAACAAAATAAAAAAATATATATCGAGTCCAGCAACCCTTACAACAGCGAATGTTGCGAGTGCTACGTGACATCGTGACAGTTGCGCGCACTGAGTCGCGAACTGATTTAACAAAATAGATTATATCTAACGACTTCTAACCATTTAATACAGTGTATTATAGAATTGTATATTTTTAAATATTTCATTGCTTTCAAGATCTATCTTAAATATAAGTTGGTTCACCAAGTCGAAGTAACTCGTGTCTTTATCTAGAGTTCTCTGTTGTGTAGAGTGCTTTATATAGTCACATAGTTCTAGGTTTGACTCCAATTTGGAAAAATAATCGTATTTGAAGACTACCTTCTTCTTTTCTTTCTTTTGATAGGCAAAGTCATTTGAATCTGGCGCCATATGTACCTAATGTATTCTAATGATCATATAGGCATCAAGGATACTTATATCATTTTAAAGTTAAATTAAATAGATCATTTTTTTAAATAACTTTTTAGCGCCCAAAATGAAATTATTTGGCATCCCTGAGGGCGCCGCGTGAGAGCGCCGCGGGCACCGATACGTGAGATCGTGACTTTCGACCGCGCTCACAACGAATTATTCTATATTGTAATGTGTTGCCGAAAACTCGCCCGCATCCTCTCTTATACAGAGTGCTCTACAAATGCTTTCTCTTTAAGAAATATATGCGATTTTTTTTTAAGTTTACATTTTTATAGTATTGCCTACATTGTCGTACCGCATATACATGCTTTTATACATAAAGATAAGATATAGTAGATGTAGAGATTTTAGCTTAAATTAATACTAAAATTAAACAGTGCAATAATGGAGAATGGAATCTCCATTATTATTTTGCCATGTTTTAAGTTTAAAATTAAAATATTTTTATACCGCAACATGTGATAAGAATTTTGTAAATATTTTTTTAGTTTTTCGCTATTGTGGACATATTAGAGGCATCTAATTTTCATTGTATGTTAAGCAGCGGAACTCAACACCGTTAATATTGATCATCGTAGTTTTATGTTATATTGGCATTGTCTATGCAAATATAAGTTAGAAACGTTATCAAAAATATAAATTTATGCTATACTAGGAGGCTCCACCCCCTGCTCGCTTCGCTCGACAACCACGCCACCCCAACGCAAACGAAAATTAAAAGAAAAAACATGTATCAATCAATGACAACATCAGTAAAAATTAAAATATAACGATTAGCTTCTTAATTTACACCTTTATCAAAAGCAAAAAAAAAACAATTTACATCTTGATCCAAATTCATAAAGAATCACAACATTTTTTTTTTCATAATTTTTTTTCATATTACAGTCACTCACGCGAGCGCCTCACAATACACGATATTCTCGATCACCTTTTCTTCCAGCTTACAATCGATCAATCAATATCAATTTTCTACATCATCAACTATTATACAAAAAAATCGTACAGAACAAAAACTATTTTATAAAATAGAGAGAGAACTTTATGAGAAGAACCATAAAGTATTTTTTTGATTTATCTTTTAACTAGTTTGCTGAGAATAAAAAACATTCCAACAATTTATTTAAATATGAAAATATTAAGTTAGCTAGCCGTACTCAAACACCCTGTATCCATGATTGGCGATATCGGTTCGTTACAAAATGGTCGCTCGTTATATCGACGCCGCGTTGACGCGGTAATGAGCATTAGCGATTGCTATCATTTAACTTGTTCCGTGATCTCCACAATCACTGTCACAACTGCCCGCGGGCGGCGCTGGCGGCGTTCTACCACCTCCTGCGTAACTCCCTTCTAACTTTTAAATGATACATTAATTAATCTAAAGATATACTTAGGTATGATTGTAATTTATTAAAAATACAATCTATAATTCTGTTATGTGTAAAAAAATAAGCCTGTCGTAGTGCAAGTATGCGACTGTAAACGTAACAGGCTATAGGTTCGACTTCGGGTTTCTCTCGTTAGAAGACAAATGATAATATAAAATATTTCATTTTTTGCATAGAATTTGAATCCACTGCCTGTTGCACTGCCTTTGCAGTAGTATTCTTATGTCCTCCTCACGCCGTATAGTGTTTAGTTAAAATTACGTAAATGTATGGAAACTAAGTTTATAAAGGGAAAAGTTTCAATTCTATCTCAAGAGCGTATTTAATCTTTATCACAACAGCATAATTTTTAAAACGAACAACGGACGAACAGGCCTCGAAACCGCGTCTCTCAAAATCCACTATGACCACCATGTTTTTAGGTATATGAAAGACATATTTTCGGAAATCTTGTAGAAATACGATGATTTCTAACAATATTTTGATACTCTGTTACTGGTTTAGAATAACATTTGAAAAATATAAAACATGCTGTAATTTTATATTAAATGAATCATGTGGCTTTATTTCTGTATCCAATGCCTAAGAAAAAAATATTAAATTTTGTATTACAACATTTTTAAATTTGATTAAAAGAAGAAGAAAGTAGGTTTCGAGCAAATTGTCGCCGCCGGACATTTTCTATCCTAGTCAGTTTTAAGTCTATAGATAAATGGAATAATTCTGTTTACAATATATGGCAAAAAATTGACATTATTTAATAATTTATATATAATGATACCATTGTGCTCATAAAATGTATTTAATTTAATAAAAAAATTAAGTACTAAATATTTTCATTTCCTCGTTCTGGCGATGAGATCAAGCGCGGCGTTGAGTTCCGCAAGACGCAATTCCTCCTGGATTCGAAGGAAAAAGGGGCCCAAAAATGTCTAAATGGGACAGACGGTCACACACTTGCTTTCCAGGGTCCCTCTGCGTACCCTGCTATGTGCGGAATTCAGTATGAAACTGAAAAAAAGGACTTTTTACTTACTTTTTACTTTAATTTGCATCGACTAAAAACAAAAATTCCTATAGTCTTCGTTCTTATAACAATTTTAACAATTTTAGAAAATCCTCTTTTAGTATATTTGTACGGCTGCGCCTATCACTCAGTAACGGAAGAGTTTTGCATCTGTATGTCTGAGTTTTTTATTAATTATCTTTATTTACAAAATCATAGGACAATAAGTGCAGGGCACTGTGACGCAGTGGGCTAGTGTTAGACTGTAAATTTAATAGATGTGGCTTCAATTTCCTTAATCATTTGCCTTAATCATTAGACATCTTTAAATCCTTGTTATATGGAAAAGTATGAAGATTTAATGATCTGAAATATTTTCAACATCACTAACGTGTTATTCTAGAAGACAATTAATTGAAAATATTTAGTCTCTAGGTAACCTACCTTATAAATAAATGAAATCAAGATTAATCAAGATTAATTCAATCATATTTATTTTTGTTTATTTCATATCTACATCCTTTTTACAGGAGGCGTTGTAGGTACAAAGGGTTGAGAAATTTACTGTATATTTGGTAGTCGTGTATCCCGCAAGAGGCAGGGTAGGCAGAGGGAACCCGGGAACCTAGTAATAAGACACTCCGTTCTACTTCCATTCTCCACTTTCCGCCTAACTTGAGGTATTGCGTGTTGAGTGGCGGAACTCAACGCCGCGCTTTGCTTTATTACCAGAGCGAAGAACTGAAATATTAAATATTTAAATTGAAAATATTAAATATTTCATTTCCTCGAGTGGGGATCGAACCCACAACCTGTCGGTTACAGTCACACGCTTGTGTCGCTGCGCCACGACAGGCCTCAATTATTTGTAATTATATTTCAATTATTGTTTTAGCTTTACACTGTATCATAGCAGTGTAGGGAACAGGACACTTCTGAACGTGATATCTATTCACCCCGAACGCCACCATTTCCTACTTTCCACAGAATTTAAGGCATTACGTGGAGAGTGGCGGAACTCAACAGTATTGTGTGCCTGGTTACCAGAGCGAAGAAAAAAAATAAAATATTAAATTTCCTCGAGTGTAGATCGAACCCACGACCTGTTTACATCGTTTACAGCTTTACCTATGTACCATAACATGATACTTTTATAAAAAAAAAGAATATTTATCAAACAATTTTATGTGATTTTGTTATTAATCAATTTCTTTTTTTAGTGTTACGGTGTACCTACTCGTATATAGCAATAACGACTCGCGGAACTCAACTGCGTTTTACATTTTTCACCAGACCAGGAAAAGTTTAAAGCGTTTTTTTAGAATAATACATTGAATTGAATGAGGTTAATACCTTTGTTTCGTGTCGAAAATCTCGAAAAAAAAACTTATATTCGTAATATACCTATTGACATCCAGAATAGTGCCATTCTATATTTATTTTTTATTGTAAAGCACATGTTTTTTTATTCTATTTAATTTTTAATTGTTTTTTTTAATTATATGTATGTTGAATCTGTAATTGCTGTCAAATCTAAGATAGAGTACTAATAAAAGTGCTTTCAAACGAGTATACATAAGTAAATAATATGTAGATTGTATATAGATTTAATAACTATTGGGAAACATAAATAAACATTTCAGCTTCACACTGTATTCCTTCATTGCAGTGTAGGCAGAGGGAACTTGGGAACCTAGTGTCAAGACACTCCGTTGCATTCCTCATTTTCCGTCGACTTTGAGGCATTGCGTGGTGAATGGCGGAACTCATCGCTGCGTCTTGCCTAGTTACTAGAGCAAATAAATCAAAACAATAAATATTTAATTTCCTTGGCTGATCGAGGGATCGAATCCACAACCTGCTTCTTTTACAGGTGCACGATTGTGCCCCTGTGCCACGAAAGGAAAAACAAATAAATATATAAAAAAATACATGTGAATAAATTTTTAGAAGTTGCGATTATATAAGGATTATGTTATATATTCACTATATAGTGACGAAAGTTAAGAAATAAAATTGTTTGATAAAACACTTTAGTGTCTTTTCTTATGTGATGGACGACATTTTCAAGTAGTGATATAATTCATAGAAATATAGTTCTTGGTAGGCAAGTACATTGGGCTACAACAAAATGATTAACGTCCTTCTTTGATAAAAGGACTCAGCCTGTAGCTTCTCAAAGGAAGATAATGTCAGTCGTGGGCCATAGGCGTCCCCACGCGTGATCCCCACTCCGAGAAATTAAATATTTAATATTTTCATTTCTTCTTCTGGTAACGAAGCAAAGCGCGATGTTGGGTACAAGACGCAATGTCTCCAATACATCGGTGGGAAGTAGAAAACGGAAGTGTTTTAATTGAAGCAAAGTGCCTTAACACTAGGTTCCCAGGGTCCATCTACCTTACTTACTCCTGAGGATACAGCGTGACTGACACAAAAGAAAGGAAACCAGAACAATTTGTCCATTTACTACACAGTAGAATTAAGCGGCTATCGTCGGATAAGTTCCTAGAAGAGATATCTATAGATGTATTTCTAGCCGGGAATAGGAAAAATCTGATATAGTCAATAATATATGCATTTTCCTATTATTTCTCTTAAATTGCGGACTTGGTTTAGGACCTGATAGAAGTGCGTAGGTAATAGCTGCCAAGAATATGTTTCCACCAATACAATAAAGAATCTTCTGATATATTAATTTTTTAAAATTTATTCTACATTATATAACATCCAGTGCTTAGACACTTTGTTGCAGACATCGCCCAGCTATCGAGATATTGCGTGCCGTACACAAACGCCGCGCTTTATCATCTTTGTCCTCTATACTATAGTAGATCAAATAGATTTAGTATAACTTACGTTTTCACCAAGCGAGAAACGGATGTGTCCTAATGGGACCGGAATGTCTTGGATCACTAGGTTCCCAGATTACCTCTGTCTACCCTGACAATTATGGTATACAATGTGAAGCTACAAAAAATACTATAACTAATATATTACAAGAGGCTGTCATGGCACATCGGCTCAGCATGTGATCATAAGCGTGACAGTTTTGTGATCAATTCTCATTCGGATGAATAAATTATTTTCACCATACCACAGGGAAAAGATACGTTCTAACGTTATTTTAACCCTACCTGTACCAGCCGTATGCCACTCTCATTTTGAAACCATTTATAAAGTAAATACTATAGAAAAATTAGAATAACAAATGTACGCACTATACTCAACTACGGTAGTAATGAGTTCATGAATATAACCCCCCTTTGTAACTACTTGCCGTCTACCTTCACACTCTCGAGTGTTCAAAGTTTACATATTTTGTAAAATTATTATGAAATATTACATTAATGGAAATGTAGAGACTTTTTTATATATTTTTTACTCGGTTATTATTTATATTGCTTTTATAGCTTCACACTGTTCCGCTCATAGCGCACGAGGCAGGGTATGCAGAGGGAACCCGGGAACCTACTTTTAAGACACTCCGTTACACTTCCGTTCCCCACTTTCCGCTGATTTTGAGGCATTACGTGTAGAGTGGCGGAACTTAACGCCGCGCCTTATTATCAGAGCGAAGAAATGAAACATTAAATATTTACATTGAAAATATTAAATATTTCATTTCCTCGACTGGGGATTGAACACAGAACCTGTCGGTTACAGTCACACGCTTGTGCCGCTGCGCTACGACAGGCCTCAAAACACGGGAAACTAATATATATATATACTACTACAGAGTGTCTAAACACTCCGTTTCCATTAGGACACTTCCGATCCCCACTATCAGCTTTCTGGAGGACATCATACGTAAGTATGTAGCTTGTACTACCTACCTAACTTGAGCTAGCGAAACTTAACGCCGCATTTTTCATTATATGTATCTAGTACGTATAGTAAATATCTCATCTACCTCGGCGGCGGGCAACACACCTGTAGCTCCTCTGGGTTTACTATCAAGTAATCCGTAGGAGAGTTTGCCTTGTCTTTTTCATAAAAAAATTAGTAAATATAGCCCCAATATAAATTAGGTTAGTTACCAAAATGCTCAAATTACCTTTGAAATTTTCACAAAAGTATTGCGACGGTGGAAAAAATCTATGTTCAAATCCGTCGGCTAAATTTTTAAGCCTAACCAGTATTAAGTTCTTCATAATTATATATACACATTCATACGTTATTGATTTAAGTATAGTTATATATAGTTTATAACAGTGACAAAAACAACTCTATACGCGACGATTGAGGGTTCTAATCGAATCCAAATGTTGCAATAAATTATTTTTATTCCCTGACTTTGGTCTAACGGCGGCGTTAAGTCCCGCCATTTAACATGTACTATCTGTTATATGAGGCAAACATTGGAATGACTTTACCACTGCAGTGTAGAAGATCTACAGGACTCATCACGATCACAAAAAGCTTTAAACTTTTAAGACACGATTAATGAAGGCCATTTTTTTTCCAACTTCACGCTGTATCCCGCACGAGGCAGGGTAGGCAGAGGGAACCCGGGAACCTAGTGTTAAGACACTCCGTTCCACTTTTGTTCTCTACTTTCCGGCGAATTTGAGGCATTGCGTGTTGAGTGGCGGAGCTCAACGCCGCGCTTTGCTTTATTACCATATGAAGGTCATAATATTGAATATTATTTTAAAATAAAGGATCGCCTATAGTGAGTTTGGATCTCAGGTATATGATCTGGGATATGTTCTTAAATAAAGTCTAAATTTGCCTATTGACTAGTTATTATGATAAAATCACTCTGGAAACTAAACAAAATATTGTATTTGTCCATTCAGCACACAATATATGAAAATTTGAGCGATAAGCGGGAATTGGAGCATCTTAACTTAATATATGAGCATTTCTTTGTATTCAATTAGTACCTACTATGAAAATAAATTAATCATAGAAATACTAATTAAATTTTTAAATAAAACAATTTTAAATTAATCGTGCATATCGATTTGTACATTTTTGGAAACCCGACGTTTCTAACGCTTTACACTAGTCCGTGGCCACGGATAGACTGAGGTAGCATTCGTCTGTCATGTTTATATGCACTCTAATTTCAATAGAGAAGATGGTTGGTAACTTTCTACCACCTGGAACCGACTGTTAAAAAAACACACCACACCAGAGGACAAGGTACAGTGAGCTCATTCTGTAAGAATCCAGGGCAGTACGCGAGGCAATTAAGGAATCGTTGTCGGTAGTTTGATATAATAATTATGTTAAACGACAGAAGAATGCTACTTCAGTCTACCAACGCGTGTGACCGCGTACTGCTGTAAAGCGGTCGAAACCTCGGGTTTCCAAAAATGTACAAAAAACAATATATACGATTAATCCGCTTAAAATTGTTTTATTTAAAATGTGTAACAATCGCGAAAATTAAGGACATTACTAATTAACTTGTCATGACACAGTGGCACAGAAGCACAAATATGTGACTGCAAACGTGGCAGGTCGTGGGTTCGAACTACGCTCGAGGTAATGAAATATTTAATATTTACATATTCTCGCTCGGGTTGCGTCACTTTATACGCAATGTCTCCAGAATTGTGCGGAAAGTGGAAACGAAAGTATCTTAAAGAGAATTGAGTGTCTTAACACTAGGTTTTAGGTAAAGTTAAAAAAATATATTTACTTTCAAATGTCAAACAATCAATATTTAAAAATGATCGAGTAACCTCCGAAGCCCGGCCCTTGAGGTAATAGCGACGCGTGCGCAGCTGCCATTGGTCTATATTACCACTGAAATAATTGGCCGGTATAAAACAATGGTCCTTGTGGCATGGCGGCGGCGGTGCCGGGGCTCTGCTATTGTGATTGGTGCCGATTCCTCACCTCATTTTAATATTTGATCAATAATTTCCCTTCAGTTGTAATTGCGACGCGATGAAAGTCGATAGATTTTGGTTTTCGATACTAGTGTTGAAGGTTAGTGATTATTTAGTGAGATGCAGTGATTTGGGCGATACACTAAGTGATAAGAAATAGACTGTAGAGCTACCTAGGTAGGTATATATGGCAAATATGATATTTGTTTTAATTATGAAATTTATATATATTTAACATATACAAAAATATCCTCAAATTCGGTGGAAAGTGGGGAACGGAAGTAGAACAGAGTGTCTTATCACTAGGTTCCCTGGTTCCCTCTGCCTATCTTGCCTCGTGCGGGATACAGCGTGAAGCTAAAAAACACAAAAATATTTCCACATATTTTTACTATTTTTAAAGTGTATATTTAATATATTTCCACATAATATGTACATAGTATTTATTTCAAATGTATATATTTTTTTCATTTTAAAATAAAATATTTTTTTCCTTATTTAGGTATTAATTCAAATCCTATAAATTTTAAGAATATCATTCATAATTCATATAAAATATCAATACATATTAAATTATATAAGTCTCGTGTATATAGATGACGGGTTACAACATTGGTACATACAATATACGAGAATCCCTCCAATCATGATAATATTATAAATGTGAGAGCTTGTGAGGATGTATGTTATTTCCACTTTCTCGCAAAAACTACGCAATATATTTAGAAATTTTATAGTAATAAAGCTACACATCGTTATATATCAGAATAACAAATAATTTAAGTAGATAATGAGGCCTGTCGTGGCGCAGCGGCACAAGCGTGTGACTGTTCAACCGACAGGTTCTGTGTTCGATTCCCACTCACGGAAATGAAATATTTAATATTTTCAATTTAAATATTTAATGTTTCATTTCTTCGCTCTGGTAATAAAGCAGAACGCGGCGTTGAGTTCCGCCACTCAACACACAATGCCTCAAATTCGGCGGAAAGTGGGGAACGGAAGTGGAACGGAGTGTCTTAACACTAGGTTCCCGGGTTCCCTATGCCTACCCTGCCTTGTGCGGGATACAGCGTGAAGCTTAAATAGATAATAAGCAGAAATATTTTGAATAATTTAGCTATATTAATACAATATAAGCAGGCAAAGCCGCGTGTGGGTGTAAAATGTTGACCGCTAAATGTTAATTAAACTAAATTAATTAAAGCGTATGAAGAATAACTCATTCTTCTATTTTTTTAAAAAAAATATACCTATATTAGAAAAGATTTTCATTTTCACACAATATAGGTTGGTAGGCAGTGAGAACTTGAAACCTAGTGTCAAGACAACCTGTTTCCGCTTCCCGCCAAATTTGAGGCATTGTGTGTTGAATGGCGGAACTCAACGCCGCGCTTTGCCTTATTACTAGAGCGAAGAAATGAAAATATGAAATATTTCATTTCCTCGAGGGCACTGAACCCACAGCCTGTCACGTCTCAGTCACACGCTGCTGGCGAAAGAGCTCAATTGAGTAAATATTACAAGTTAAAAGTTACTTCCAAAGTAAAAGTGAAATAACAGTCCACCCCAGCGTTGAGTCTCTACATTATACAACAATGTTGTATATTCACACATGAAAGAACATAACATTTGATATTTCATATAAAATATTAAAAAAGGCGTGTAAAGTCGGGGGGATTATATAACTGGCTGCGTTCATTTACTTTTCCGTATCCTCGTGAGATTGATAGCGTGTCTCGTTTGTAGATATCGATATTACGGCTTTGTTCTCGTTTCTGTTCCAATGCATCTTTTATATGGAAATATAATTTAGGAAAAAGACAAAATAATATAAAATAAAGTAAAGTTATTATATATTCGTGTGATATATTAAAGGGCTACCAAAATAATACTGTTTAATTTAACTTTGAAAATAAATGTTTTTAGGTTAAAAGTTCAACACTAAAAGAAAATATTAATTGTATAACAATTTAATACATATTAATATACAAAATTTGAAATTATTACAGAATTTTATAGAGTTTGGTAAAAATCGCAAAGTTAGGCAATATTTATTTAATCATTCATATTTAACTATAAAATAATATGACAATAAATTTATTCAACGTAAGAATCTAAACTTAGTACCTAATTATTCACTTTTATAAAATTGAAAAATGTTCTTTTTTTAGCTTCACGCTATAACCCGCACATAATTGTAGTAGGCACACTGTGGTGGGTAGGCAGAGGGCACTTGTAAGCCTGTAACTAGTGTTAAGACACTCTGTTTCCATAAGGACAAATCGGGAAAAACAATACTTTAATCCCCCAAAAGTTAGAATGAAAACTAAAATCTGTGGCTTTCTAATTACACGAACTGTACTTAATTTACCTGTAGCAGTCTTTGGTAAAATTGAAGTTACCCTAACTAACATTGTTAAATATAAAATAAATAAAAAAATACATTCAAAATTATAAAGTGGCACCCTTTTTTCACCCAAAAATAACGAAATACTTACAACATTACCACAACTCTGCAAAAAACATATCAAATCAATCGCCCTCTATTTATCAAAAATTACTCTCATCAACATAAAAAAATTTTGCTCTATATTTTTAATTAAATAAAAAAAACATACATAATCACAAGTTCACAAAGAAACCTATATGAAATCGCCCTCTAATCCCTGCAAAGTCGCACTCGATATATTTAGACAAGGCCTTTGTCACCCTCCGCCTCGCTAATAGATCCCACACACTCACTTGAGAGGACTTGTGCTCTGACTCTGAGTGTATTGTACTAATGTTACTTAGTTAGTTAATCTTACTAATTGTTTTATAGCGTGTTTGTTTTCTTTAATTATTCTTATGAGAAAACAGTAAAGTATTTTTTGTATATAAGGCTAGTTTCATGTTGTATCATGTAATAAGAATGCTTGCCAATTGTGTTCCTTTCTGCCTACATATTTGGGAACCCAGAGCTTAGACACTCCGTTCTCAGTACGACGTTCCCCTGAAATTTCGGTGAATGAGGCATTCCGTGTTGAGTAGTGGAACCTAACGTCGGGCACTGTAGATGAAATACTGAGTTAAGGCACTCTATTTTTCACGTTCTTAGTAATGTTCAAAACATTATGTGTTGAGTGATGGAACTCATTTTGTTACTGGAGTTAGTAATATTTCGCATCTGCCCGTTGGAATCAAACCAAAATGAAGGCCGCGTATTTAATACCGTGTTGATTGATAGAGTTTAACTACAGTAAGAATAAAATATTTAACAACAAATTATTGAGTACCGTAATTATAATACAGTTTTAACGACTTATCTTGCTAATTGTTTGCTATTTTTATAATTCAAAAATAATAGATAAAACTGTGCTTTAAATACTAAATTTAAAAACGTATAAAAATTTTTATACGTTTTTAGATTTTGTTTTTTTCTTTCCTAAGTGTGGAATAACACTTCATAAATAATAAAATGTGCTTTAAATATTTTTACATGTAAATAACATGTATATCTTATAACAAAATAAGCAATAAAAAAGTATAAACAAATTAAGAACAGAGAGTAGAAAGGAGGAAAAAATTAAGAACAGAGAGTGTCTTAATATTAGGTTCCCAAGGTTTCTCTGCCTCCTCTGCCATGTGCACCTCGCACAGTGCAAAATCGAAAAAAAAAACAACAACAACGCCATCTGTGTTCACTTCAAGGTTTAGCTTCATACATATTAATTACACTTCATATTAAAAAACCAAAATCCTGACAAAACAAAAGAAACAAACCCCAACAAAAACATTCATATCATTATCATTATAACTACAATTATCATTATCATCAACATACGATAAGTGAAATATACTCTATAATTAATGACATATCGAGACAGGCCCGGCCAGCCCTGCGCTAGCCACGCCCACAAACAACTTAGGTTTTTTAATCAACGCCTGTCATTAGTATTCGGCATAATGGAGTGCTCTACACCGCCACTATAGAAAACTATAGCGCTGCACGTACCTACATGTGTATACTACACGCGCTATAGTAGATAGTCACAGTGTTTGATATTTGCTATTAGTTACGTGTGAACGGGAAAAGGCTAGCGATTTTTTTGTACTTGTTTGTTATTTTGTTTGTTTGAATTTAAGCCCAACGGTTGTTGGTTCGATTCTTATGAAATCGAAACTAATAGAGAATTTTATTTTTATGCGGCGCTAAGTTACGGAAATTAATATCTGAAAAATGTTGTGCATCGTGAAGTTAAGACATTTCATGATACACAACATTTTTCAAAACACTTCAATATGATGTTAATTTTGTAACATGCTTCAAATTATCGTAAGCCAGCTGAGATTTTTATAAAATAGTTATATTAGTGCCATTCAGAGTAATATTTTGTTTGTCTTGTAAAATCTGTATAATTTGTAAAATCTGTAGAGTTAATATAGTTATTAATAGAAATTTTTTTGATTAATTCATTTTTCTCTTTATACGGAAACATGTGGATACCAAATCCACTAGAGAAAATTAAATATTTAATTATTTGATATTTTCATTTATACATTTTAGTAAATTTTACAAGGTTAATGTCACCACATGCTTGGAATATCTCGAAAATTGGATAGACAAACGAAGATATCTGCTTAGTTTGTGGCAATCTCCAGGATACAGCGTAAAATGAAAAAAATAAATAAAATTGTTCTTCTTCTAGCCCTAGAAATGTAAATCTTTCGCTGACTATTCATATATTTTATTAAAAAAATATATTTTATTAAAAAAGTATTAAAATGTAGAGCTACTGTGTTATTATTAAATATTTCAATTTCCTGTTACATGAGGGCTGTCGTGGCGCAGCGGCACAAGCGTGTGACAATAACCGACAGGTTCTGGATTCGATTCTCAGTCGAGGAAATGAAATATTTAATACTTTCATTTCTTCGCTCTGGTAATTAGGCAAAGCGCGGCGTTAGTTCCGCCACTCAACACGTAATGCCTCAAATTCGGCGGAAAGTGGGGAACGGAAGTGGAACAGAGTGTCTTAACACTAGCTTCCCGAATTCCCTCTGCCTACCCAGCCTAGTGCGGGATACAGCTTACGCTGTATCCTGCTGTGACATAAAAGATTTTCTATAAGACAGACAATCTCACAATAAAAAACAATGAAACATTTCTAGTTTGGTTTATCTTCACGCTGTCTCGCACTTAGTGGGGCACTTAGAGGTAACTTTTAAATGCAGTGTTAAAACACTCCGTGCCAAAGACACTTTCGTTTCCCACTTTCATGAAATACTACGTGTTGAGTGATGGAAAGTCCATGTTGTAATGATTTCATATTCTCGAGTGAGCATTGAACCAACAATTCGTTACGATCACAGTCTCGTGCTTGTGCAATATTATTCTTTTTGTACAATATTATATCTCTAATATTGTACAAAAAGAACTAAAAATTACGCGTAAGTAACTCATCGCCAATATTCATACTAATTAAAATAAAGCTCAAATATTGCTTACAATTATAGTTTAGTTTATGTTATTTTAATTCATATTAGTGATACTATATGTTATATACTCTGTATCAGTTCAATAAGACTTTTTAGATCATCCGGTGCGTTAATGACATTTTGTAATATACAAAAAACGCAATAACTCAATTTGTGAGTAAGTAGTTTTTGGACTACTTTTTTAACTTACAACGATCTACTGTACTCTAAAATGAAGCATAAATATAAATAAAAGATATAAAATCTATAGTTATAAGTAGTATGGTGAACGTGTGACGGTTTAAAAAATGGATTATTTGAAAATGAAAAAATATATTATCTGTATAAGACAAAATACAACAAAATCAAAGTCGGCTTATTTCTAAAACAAACCTCTTCCAGACAACCATATATTATGAAATACAATCCTATAGTGCTAGTGTCATGTTTTAACAACCTTTTTTTAACATTTCTGTCTACCATTTATAGCAGGGCAGACGGATCCTAGTGTTAAGCCACTCCGTTTTCCACTTCCGCCCCAAATCTCAGACACTGTATGGTAATTGGCAGAACTAAACCCCGCAAAGCAATGAGCAAGCAATATTTTAATATAATTTTAGCCTAAAGTCATAATATTATATCAAAATTGTGCCATTTGTCATTTTATTGTACAAACTCGCTCAGTATCAACGCAAATGCGCCCGCAAGTGTTATAATTATAATTGTGCAATAATTTTATCTTTGCTGCAAAATTTTTAAAAGACCATCACTTTCACAGCTTTCTTTGTGAAGTGTACTTGATAACGTTTTATTAAATTTACTTTAAACGGAACTTAAATTATTAAAATATCTGTTTTGTTTTCAATTGTACCACATTTAATATTTTAAAAAATTTAGATAATATATATATTGTGCAGTTATATTAGTATTGGGGACTTAACACTAGGTTCCCAAATTTCCTCTTTTATCTTGCCATGTGCGGTATACAGTGGGAATCTAAAAAAATAATAAAAAAAAAGATTATCCATTTTAACTGGATTATATTATGAGTTAAGAGTGAAAAAAGATTTTTTCTCACAGCTTTACACTGAATCTTGTACACCTAAAGAAAGAGTATTCAGAAAACACGTAATATCAACTATACAGCATGTCAAGTTTTGGAGCTGAACACCGCACTTTGTCTTGCTACAGACGAAACCTGAGACGTGTTCATCACGCGTTTCATAGATAATATGTCCAAAAATGTTTAGATGTTGATTTACCACAAATATTAAAGCTTATTTATTTTTATTATTAAATAAATGTTTGACCATATTACTGATATACACACTGTGGTTGGCTTATTTATAATTATACAAATATTTATGTTTCCTCGACGGAACCAGAAAAATTGCAGATAAAAGCAATTAATCTAGATATTTTTTTTTTTGAAATCTTGGACGATTTTCATATACCATAAAATGAAGTAAATTTTCACGAACTTAAGTTATATTACGTTTCTATAAAAATAAACATAAACTATGTCATGGTTCATTATCATTGAGGTCTGTCATGCCACGTAAAAGCAACAGGCTAGGGGTTCGATACCCAATCAAGAAAATTAAATATTAAATAATTTTTTGCTCTAGTAAAAAGGCGAAGCGCTGTGTTGAATTTCGTAATTTAGCTCGCTATGCCTCAAATTAGGCGGAAAGTGGGGAAAAGTACGGAGTATCTTAACACTAACCCCGTCTTAAATTAGGCGGAAAGTGGGGAAAAGAACGGAGTGTCTTAACACTAACCCCTCTGTCTACCCTGCCATGTACGGGATTCCGCGTGAAGTTAAAATAAAAATTATACTAGTTTCCTGTAAAAACAACATAAAAGTTGTCATAGTTATTTTTTTACAAATGGCTGTAAAAAGCTGTAAAGTTAGATGCAATGTTCATTTCCTGAGCTCGCTGCGGTGCGGGCAGCGGCGGCGGAGGCAAAAGGCGAAATGCCTATAACACTATACAATTATGCACCCCAAGGGGCGTGGCTAACTGCTGACAGATAGGGTTGTGCAAACATTCTTGCTATCGTCTAAATTAATTATTTTTTTAAGAATATTTTTTATCTGTTTCTTTATTTTGCTTTTGTCTTGTGGTATTTTGAATATACTTTGCAGTTTTCTAGTCAAATTAATTTTAAGAATGATATTAGTTGCTTAAAGGGTACACAGTGTTTAAATCTGATTTTTTATTACTATCGGTACTAACAATGTTGTATATAAGTAAACAAAAAATATCCCTTTCCATTTTATGAACAAATATTGAGTTTAAAATACATTTTCACCAGAATATCTTAAATCAATGAAATAGATAAAGATTAGCAAAGACGACTTCGCTGACTGCATACGAATGCACGACCACAAAAAAATGTATCTTAAAAAAATATCTATTATATTTAATATATTTACTACTTTTTTGTAAAGTGTTATTTCACACTTAGGAAAGAAAAATACTAAATTTAAAAATTTAGTAGCGGAAATTTTTAAAAATCGTCCCTAGCCTAACAACATAAATAAGTTGTAAAAAGCGTATAAGAATTTTGACGGAGCTTGGTGAGGACGGATGGCTTAGTTGGTCAGAGCGCTCGGACGGTTTCCAAGAGGCGCGGTTTCAAATCCTGCTTCGTTCAAATTTTAATACGTTTATAAATTTAGTATTTAAAATATATATTTTTAAATTAATCAGCGTCTGTATACTCGACAGGCTGTAGATTGTCTTCGTACATGGCAAGATAGGCAAAGGAATTTGGGGAAGTGTTAAAATACTCCGTCCTGTTCCCCACTTTTCGCTGAATTTGAACCATTGCGTGTTGAGTGACGGAACTCAACGTCGCGCTTTTCCTCGTCACTAGAGCGAAGAAATGAAACCATGAAATATTTTATTTCCTTGAGTGGGGATCGAACCCACAATCTGTCGTACAGTTACTCGCTTGTGCCTCTGCGCCACGATACACCTTAAATAATATAATTAAACTGTAATACAAACTATACATATATGTACGAGGCCTGTCGTGGCGCAGCGTCACAACCGTGTGACTGTAACCGACAGGTTCTGGGTTCGATTTCCACTCGAGGAAATGAAATATTTTCAATTTAAATATTTAATGTTTCACTTTTTCGCTCTGGTACTAAGGCAAAGCGCGGCGTTGAGTTCCGTCACTCAACACGCAATGCCTCAAATTCGGTGGAAAGTGAGAAACGGAAGTGGAACGGAGTGTCTTAACACTAAGTTCCCGGGTTCCCTCTGTCTACCCTGCCTTGTGCGGGATACAGCGTGAAGCTAAAAAAAAAACATATATACGAGTATTCTATTAGAACGCAACATAAATAAAGTTCAATTAAGCTCACGTACAAAATAATACTACAATATAATACTCAGCAATAACAGGATTACTTCTATCTCCGTAGCTTGATTTGGTCGCCTATAAATAAGATTTAGCGTGATCGGTGCTCGGGCGAATGTAACGAGTCTATGCGACAAGGAAAACTTTTGGCCGGCTCTCTTGTGGGACGGAGGCAGGAAACGATGAGCTTTGTAATTATTTGAAGTATAGTTATGGAGGTTGTCTATAAATTAAATTTGATATCGATACTATATAATTAGTCTCTTAGAAGGCGTATACAAATTAAACACACCGGGATTCAAACCTGCACCGTCCAACCGTGGACCGTGGACTATTTTATATGTCGCTGAGTTCGAAATTTTGTATGTCTTCTATATAAGTAGTTCTCCCCTAAGAATAGAATAAAACTGTAAAAATGCTAAAAAATTGGCATCTACCTTGATACATCGTAAATACGAATCTTAAATTTTTTATCTGATTTTTCTTTCCCTTAAAACTATATAACATCAGGTTATCTTTGTCTATAACTATAGACAAAGCCTAAATCATTTCTTACGCAAAGCTCCATTTTTGAGGCTGCACTTCCTATTTTTATCTGTACAAGAAAATATTTACTCCTTCGTTTGGTAATCAAGTCACCGCAGTGGACAGTCTTGTCATTAGCATCTGATGCAGTTTAGATAGAAAGATTTTGTCTTTCTTTACGGCGTTTCTTTTTCCCGTTTGAAAAATACTTTATAATTGTCAATTAAGCGCAAAGTATGTGTTAGCATTTTAATTACATTTATATTAATGTTTTTCTGAAGGACTTGAGGCCTGTCGTCGCGCAGCGGCACAAGCGTGTGACTGTAACCGATAGGTTGTGTGTTCAATCCACACTCGAGGAAATGAAATATTTAATATTTTCAATTTAATAATAAATGTTTTTTATTTTTTCTCTCTGGTAATAAGGCGAAGCGCGGCGTTGAGTTCTGCCACTCAACACGCAATGCCTCAAATTCAGCGGAAAGTAGGGAAAGTGGAAAGGAGTATCTTAACACTAGGGTCCCAAGTTCCTTCTGCCTACCCTGCCATATGCGGGATAGCGTGAAGCTTTGTAATGTACCGTTTTCTCAAGAACTATTTTGTAGTTTTTCACAAAACAATATTAATTGGGAATCCTGGTATCTAATTACTCAAGACTGTCTAAAACACGCTTAAATTCAAGATTTTTTAAATAATCTATAGCTAGAATAATTAAAAAATTAGGGCCTTTATCCACGACGATTACGGGTTCAGTCCTACACTGTGGAATGAGTATTTTATATTTTCAAATGTTCACTCTCCCAGGCAAAGTGCGGCGAAGTTTCGCCACTTAACACACAATATTTCGATTAATTTAGCGGAAAATTGGGAACGGAAAGTCCCTAATAAGAACGGGGTATTAGGTTCCCACATATTTTAGGTTCCTACGTTCCATCTGCCTGCTTCTTTATATATATTGGGTTCCTACATTCCCTCTGCTTGTTTCTCTATATATGAGATACAGTGTAAAACAAAGCTTCGGTTAATCAGTATCTGACACACAACTTACAGCCGAATCTATGGCGTTTAACGCTGTAATATGTTCCCTTTGAAGGATAGAGAAGAAAACCAAAAGAGAGTTTCCCTAATTTTGTATGAGAATATGTAGCTCACGCATAAAACGCTCTAGTATTATATGTTTTGATAAATAAAAAATAATATATAAGTAATATAAACGGAGATCGAAAGACATTTGTATTATATGTAAATAAAAAAATATATAGTATAAATGAGAAACAACAGTGACTTAAAGGGAAGGAAGTATCCCAACACTATGTTCCCAAATACCCCTAAAATATGCGGGATGCAGCTGAAAAAATTAAATTTTACAAAAGCCACAATTAAGTTAACAAAAAATGAATTATTTTTACTATTTTTAAAGTGTTATTCCACACTTAGGAAAGAAAAATACTAAATTTAAAAAAGTATAAAAAATTGAACGAAGCAGGATGGCGCCAAGAGGCGCGGGTTCAAATCCTGCTTCGTTCAAATTTTTATAAGTTTTTAAATTAAGTACAAAATGAACTAACTATTATTACAACAAATTATAAAAACGCACAGACAAAAAACAAAACGTAAACGCGGAGTCACCAAATTGAATAATTCGTATAATTTTTATTGTATACAGAGTTCTATTTTTCAAAGAACTAATAACAAAATAAAGTTTAACACATCATCGATGGTTCGCGGGCGGAAATGATTAATTTGACGGCTCGCCTGTCCGTCCGTACGT